>JACSZP010009411.1:0-11909 GCA_016161895.1 Pinna nobilis | reverse complement strand
ACGGTGGCTCCCACTAATCACCAGTAAAACATAACCACTAAGCCACAGTGGCTCCCACTAATCACCTGTAAAACGTAACCACTAAGCCACCGTGGCTCCCACTAATCACCAGTAAAATCTGTTTGATGGCTCTGTAGATCATAGTGTAACAATGTACAGTGTTGTTCTCTAAGAGGTCTGAATTATCACATGCTGCAAAAAGACTAATGCAGAGACCTATTATGGCATGAATAACCCTCTATACTCTCTTGAAAATCTAACGTGTCAAATAAAATAAGATGTCCTAAAAATTACGCAACTTCCCTGACATACTTAAGTGACTTGTTCCTTCTTATATATTTGTAAAATAAATCTTAACCTTCAATAGAAATATCTATCCATTTCTTTATCTGATGTATTTGTACAGATACTTACTTTGTCAGAATGTGTACATATATATATTTTTTTTTACAAAATTCAGACAAACATAACTCAGTCTAAACAGCTGAATAAGTACAGTTGTTTACGGCTTTGACTTTTAGGGTAGCAAATCTGTTAGAAACTTTCAACTAATGAAGTCAGCAAAATTGTTCCCTACCATTGTTGTTGTTGCATTGTTGTTTAACATCCCACTCAAGAATATTTCACTCATAGTGAGAATTCAACGTGTGCCAGTGAAGGGCAACAAATTTTGTCTGTGATCAGCACTGCTGATCGTAGAGCAGGGAGGGTTCTTTAACGTGCCAACACCTACTGTGACACGGGACCTCGGTTTTTACTGTCTCGTCCAGACAGGGACCACCAACCGCGGAGTGGCGCTGCGCGGAGTGGAACCCTGAACCCTTCGATTCAAAGTCAAACACGCTAATCACTAGGCCACGGAGGCCCCATTCCCTTCCAAACATTGTAGTAAGACCAGCTGTTTGCCACTTTAAAGTTTTTTAAGCCAGCACAGTTGTTTACCAATTCAGACTTTTTTAAGCCAGTAGAGTTATTTACCAGTTTCAACTTTTTTCAGCCAGCACAACTTTATTAACCCAGCACATTCATTTGCCAGTTTAGATTTTTTTAACCTAACAACTGTTTGCCAGTTCAAAGTTTTTATTATTGCAAGCACAACTGTTTGCCATTGTAAACCTTTGTAGCCAGCACATCTGTTTGCTAGTTCAGACATTTTCTAAACAGCATAGCTGTTTGCCAGTTCAATGTTTTTATAATTGCCAGCACAGCTGTTTTCCTCTGCAGAATTTTTCTAAGCCAGCATAGTTGTTTGCCAGTTCAGGCATTTTTTAAGCAAGCACAGCTAGGACTGTTTTCTTGTTCAATTGTTTTTGTTTTTTAACCAGCACAGTTGTTTGCCAGTTTAGACTTTTTTAAGCCAGCTTGGTTGTTTGCCAGTTCAGAAGTTTTTTTAGCCAGCAAAACTGTTTGTCAGTTCACACTTTTAAAGCCAATACAGCTGCTTGCCAGTTCTGACTTTTGTGCCAAGCACAGCTGTTTGACATTGAAACTTTTGTAACTAGCACAATCGTTTGCCTATTCAGGATTTCTTAAAAAAAAAGGAATAGCTGTATACCATTTCTGGCTTTTGTAGCCAGTGCACATGATTGTAAATTCAGACTTTAAAAGATAGTACTTCAAGGGAAGTCTGCAGGATACTGAAAAGTGATATACATTTCAAGGCCACACCAACATAGGCAAAATCAGTGATTGAAGAATCACACCTGGGGCTCAGGTGTGGTAGAGGTTTGTCGTTTACTTACCTGTCAACAATCAATAGGTTAAAATGTTTCACTTTATATTCAGATTCTCAGCAGGACAAAAGAGCAGTAAACAGACAAAAGTATTAGTAAACTGACACAGAAGGAAATGATAGGAGTAGCATTCCACATGCATTCTATATTTTGAAAAACCTATTTCTTCCTGAGATTGACATTAAGAAATTCAGTTTTAAAGAAAAAATATAAAAAATTGTATTTTTGAAAAAAAGCTTTTGATTTTAAGAGAGTTGTTGCTCATCAGCCAGACCCAGACACAAAAAGAAATCCTGACAGACTACACTGGATAACCAGTAACATACAAAAAAGAAAAAAAAAACATGAGACCTATGGCAAATGGTACTGAAAATACATTCATCATGAAATCATAAAAGAAACTACAAAATATAACCAGTTTATTATTTCAGTTCTTTCTCAAACATTCAACACAAACGAAAAACAACACAAACATCTCTATGTGGCCATATTAACTTATATTTCTCCATGACGACAGGAAATCAATGGACTAACAGCTCTACCAACAAAATGAATTATTCCTGTATGAACTAAATTGTGTTGAAAAGGACATACATATATAGACATATATTTTACAAAAAAATAACAAAATCTGATAAGTTACTAAGGCCACAGAAACTAAAGAAAAAGACTTTTGAAAACAATCAGGCAAGTAGCTATAACATGATGCAATCAGCTTTTTGTATATACATTTTTTTCCTTTGATTTCTTACCAGTTTTTCTCAGAGGAAAATCATCTTCATATTTGCCCAGCATTGGGGGTCCATAAGGGGGAGATAATCCTGCTTGTGGTGGTGAACTCTGCTCAACCCTGTGAAAACAGCAAGTAAAGGCAATCATTGAGTATTCAACATAAACTTTAATCAGATGTATGTTTTAATTGTTAATCAGACTAAAATAAAAAGTCTAGTGTCGATTTCTGTAGTATAAATAGTTATGTTTTAATGACACACCTATTTGAACTGAACTGAATCTTTTTCTTTGCCCTCACAGATCTTCAAAATGTCAAACCAATCTTTCACATCGAACCTTGCTTTGTTCTGTCTCATTAGGACTGAACAAAATTCATGTTGCATCTTGAACCTAGATCCTCCTTTTCAGAGAAGCGTGTTATCGTTAAGAAAGAACTGTACACTTGACAGGTAAAACCATCACTTTGAAGTTTTATAGTCACCATCATGACCTGGTTGACAATTATGGAATATTGGTGTCACCTATGATAAGGGATGTTCCCTTCATCATACACCTGGCCCTGTCCTTCTTTTATCGCCAATGACTACTATCGGATTAAATTTATTCCTAGATTTACAACACAGGTGTCAAGATGGATGCTGTGTGTGGAGCAGGAGTTGTTTACCTGAAACTCAACCTCCCCACCCCTCCCCCACCCCATGTTTTTAGTTGGATTTGTCTCACTCTGTTTCAGTTTTATGTGCAGTTATGTTAATTACTATTTGTAGTATTTATTTTTGTTGTTGCCATGGCATTCTCTGTCATTTGATTTTTAATTTTGAATCCCCCTTGATATCGCCAACTTTCTTTTTACCTTGTGATATTTAGCATAAATCATGCCATTGCTCCCAGATTCTCCTTGATGGATTATTAAGCATGTCAATGTCATTCCCACTCCTAATTCAGACAAGCATTAGAGCATTGGGCTTTAGACCATTTAATCTCCCACTTGTTGTCAGCACAGGTTCAAGCCTCAGTGGCACCTTACTTGATTATGTTAAAGATTTTACCAGTTTACATTCTGGAGTACATTTGTTACTCGGTTCTCTCCTCCACTCGGTAAAAACTGGCCTCTGCCAATAAATTTGGTTGCCATCATGCAACTAAAAGATAAGTGAGTGTGGTGTATAAACAACAAATAAAATTACCAATGTCTGAACTGCGGTGGGGAATTACGAGCTGCAGCCTCCCGGTGTTGCTTTGTTAGTACAAATTCCTGTAGCCTCGCCTTCACTTCTGAAGATGCAACAGCACCTGAAACAAAGAACAAAACATCAATAGTCTCTCAATGTTTTATTACACTATGCAACATATTTCTTATTTAATGAGAAAAAAAATCCAGATTCCCAGAAAGAACTTCAAAATGGTAGGCAAAAAAAGGTTCCTTACTCTGTAGATGACAAATATCATTATGCAAAAAGCTTAAAAATATGATCTATAACAGAGCAATCAGAACACCATAAATGAACTAGATAAACTTATTTCTATATATTTGACCTTACAATTATGCACTAAAGCAACTTTTTTGTAACCTTAACCTTGATATGCACCTTATCAGCAAACTTCTATTATCTTAACTTTAGGATACTCTAGAATGACTTATATCTGTAACACTAACCTTGATGATATCTAAACTACCTACCGGTACTATTGTCATCTTTACCTAGTATGAACCAGAATAATCTCTGTAACCTTGACATTCATTGGCCATTTCTACATGTACCCAGAGATAAGTGAGAACTTTTTCAAAGTATTTTGTCTTGTTCAGACATGTTTTGACAAAGACAGCCAGCCACTGTCAATGTGTCAATGTCACATTTCACTTGGTCATAAATGTCTGGATGTTTTTCACATCCCACTCAAGAATATTTCACTCCTATGGAGATGTCACCGTGTACCGGCGAAGGGCCAAAATGTTGCCTATGCTGGGCACTTATGGCCATAGAGCAGGGAGGGTTCTTTAGCATGCCAACACCTAGTGTGACACATGACCCCGTGTAATTACTGTCTCATCCGAAAGACAACCACAGAATGGTGCTACTGTCTGGATATAATTCACCAGCACTATTAACGTAAATTGCCCCATAGGTCTCTGCATTTTGTACAGATATTGTCTTCACAACAAATTAAAAAAAAAAACAACTTATGAATACATGTCAACATGTATGAATGCCGTGTAAACATGTATGAGCAAATTTACATTAGATTTAGACTACTCATTAAATCTAGCAAGCCATTCATTACTTTCATTTTTCATGCAAAATTTCAATTACATCTCTGTAACAACAGAACACTGTGTAACATAACATTTCCTGACTTCCTTTTTGAGGTGGGGCTATTACAGAGTTAATATTTAAGAGGATATTACTTTTCCTTTATTTATAGACATGGCAGTAACACTGAGCCAAAAACAAGTTCAACTTGATTGCATATTTCAACCTGATTGATATTGCTGCCTATATTATAGACCGTAGCACTAAATGATGTATGTATTTGAACTTGACTTTTTATTTTTAATACAATTTGAATATTTCAGCAAGCGTGTATAGACATTTTGACATAAATATCATCATATAAAAAACAACTTAAAAAAAAACAACAAAAACAATGATAAGTTCACTTTGTAAAATGATTCATTTTTTTATGTATGCGTTGTATAAAGGAACTTACGTCTGCGTAAAACACGTTAGTTTGACAATCACCTGTCAATGTAGTCTATTTCAAAGCTGATCATAAAGTCTTATAACTGTCAAATGATTCAGTCTAAGTTTTATCTATAGCTAATTCAATAAGATACCTGTGACACTATGGGAGTACTAAGCTAGTGCAGTTCTGATTCACTTTGACCTAAACCTGAACAATTTTCTATGCAAGAAAAAAATTGAAACATCAAATATAAGCATGCAGTCAATCACTTATACTTTACCTTCCAGTCAGCTAAGAAGCAATTATTTTCCAAGTCAAATACTGACTCTTGACTTAACTATTAACTAAAGGACTGCTAATGTGTCTAGTCAAATATTGACAATTGACTTTACTGTTAACTAAAGGACTGTTAATGTGCGAAGTCAAATACTGACTCTTAACTTTACCATTAACTAAAGGACTGTTAATGTGTCAATTACTGACTCTTGACTTTACGGTTAACTAAATGACTGTTAATGTGTCAAGAAAATACTGACTCTTGACTTTACTGTTAACTAAGGGACTGTTAAATTGCAGTCAAATACTGAATCTTGACTTTACGTTTACTAAGGGACTGTTAAAGTTCAAAGTCAAATACTGACTCTTGACTTTACTGTTAACTAAATGACTGTTAATGTGTCAAATCAAATACTGACTCTTGACTTTACAGTGCAAAGTAAAATACTGACTCTTGACTTTACAGTTAACTTAGGGACTGTTCATGTGTCAAGTCAAAAGAATATACTTAATTTAGAACTTAATTTTTTTACCACTGTAGAATTAACACAGTTGTAATATGTCAGTATAAATTGTGTTGTGAAGTTCCAATAAAATGAAATAAAATAACCTAATACAGGACTTACTTCTCTCATTATCCTTTTTATTTTTGATCTGCTCTAAACGCTCTTTTTCAAGAATTTCTTTCTCTATCCGATGCTGTTCCTCCAGTTTTTTCTGTTGTTCAAGAAATTCTTGTTGCTTCTGCATCAGTGCCAATTGCTGGAAAATAAGTGAGCCCCAAATAAGTAGCTCTGTGAGACATTCATGTACAGTTTCATTGTCCAAACCATACAAAAATAAGATCTGTGTATGTAACAAGAGTACCTCGATCATTACGGCAGCAAAAGAAAGGCCTTGTTGGGAGATAGACACACATAAGTCAAGTCCGGGAAATGGCAAACATGAGATTTTTTATGCTGCAATAGGTAGATGCCAATAAAATGGAAAAGAAAGAATATACAAATGAGTACAGTGATACCCACATATACTGAACCCTGAAATATTGAAAACCCTGTCTATTTAAAGGAAAAATCCATTCCCTTTCAACTTCAATATACCCTAATTCAACTATTTATCTATGCCGTGCTAACAAAAACCAACCCTTTGTTGATATTTTTACACTCTCTACCCTGTACTATATTCAGGAAGTATACAACAATTGTGAATAAATAAAAAAAATAAAAGTACGGTTCATTTCTTTTCCATTAGTTAATTGAATATTTGAAGTCTAACATTCAGATTTCAGTGTACAAGTATTTTTAAAGATTTAAAGGGAAGAACTATTTTTCTTCCGCCTCACATTTTCATAACTTTTATTTCCATCTCAATGCCTTTCCAACATGTCTTTCAAATTCTTTGTTTAACCTTGAAATAAATGAAATTTTATGAGTGAATGTACTTTTTAGAAATTTCTTTTCTGGGCTTAATTACATTGTATGTTATACTTATAAATATTTGCTTAATACAAAAAAAAAATCTAGACTGATGGTTTCTTTGTCTTTTTTCCTTCTTTTTGCAATTAGAGGCTTTAATCTGTTATTTCCATATATATAGTGAATTAAGTCAATAAAGCCACATATCATACATAGTATCAATAAAATCTGACTCTGGTAATTGAGACCAAAATAACGTGAAGATGGAAATAGTCGGAAATATCACGAAGACCAAAATAGATCAACTCATAAACAGATGGGAATAAGAGACTCTCCATAACCTGAAGATTTATTCTGGGACTTCGTCTTATTATGTATTAAATGATGATTCCAAAAGAAATAAGCCAAGACATCAACCTATATATAGCAGAGTGTTGTCAGAAATAGATGTAAGAAGGTTGTCAATCTAATCTAAAGAAAATCAATATCAGAAACCTGGTGGGTGCACAAGAATCTACAGTAATGCTGTTTATTTCTGGCATTTCACAAACAATCTCCACCACTCTCTCTTGTTATAGAAGAAAAACACATTTCCATTAGTGATCTAGCTCTGTACAGTCAATTAATTCTGTGGGCAGTAATAATAAGTTAAATAAGATTTATAGCCGATGTCATCAAATTGCTTTTTTTTCCTTCTGGCATTGATTAAACATTTGATACACTCTTATCATCCCTGTGATTGTCCTGACACCACTTTTATATCTTTGTTAAGCTCAATTTTAGCTTAACGATAAAATCAATTCTCCGCAATCTGCCATAACTGAAAATTACCTTCATCAAATGCTTGATGTGATATATAGGACTAAGTGACATAGGTACATGCACTGCTAGCTATATTTGTATATGACTGAAATGACTGGTCTCTTTGTACAATGTGTCAAGACTAAATAAGACAATAATGGGCCGGATTACAACCGGGGTTGTTTAACTTCGGAAACGAGCAACCAAGAGAATTCGAAGACAAGTTGGACAAGTTAGTACCAAGTGGCTGGTTCTTATGAACACATGTGACAATGCTCAATGTTATTGTGCTGTTTAATCTAATGTCTCACCCAAGAATTTTTTTAGTTTACACGAGGAAGTCTTAGGTGCCAGTAAAAGGCATCAAATTTTGGCCACGCTTGGTACTTATGGCTTGTGACAGTAATTGAGGGATCGCCAATGTGCCGACACCTTATGTGACATGGGACCTCAGTTATAACCATCTTATCCAATAACAGGATAACCAAACTTGCTTTGCTGGGACATAAACCCTTAACCTCCCGTTCTGTAGAACTATTCCAGCCTGAACCACAGTAGCACCTGCAATACCACTACAACACATCGGAAGACACATGACTGGAAATAACACAATGTAACGTTACCATAGGAAGTATAAGTTGGTGGTTTGGTTGTATTGTCGCTTAGTGTCCAACTCAAGAATATTTCACTTATATAGAGACGTCACCATTTGCTGGTGAACGGCAACAAATTTTGCCTATGCTCGGAACTTACGACTGCAGAGCAAGGAGGGTTCTTTAGCATGCCAACACCTACTGTGACACGGAACCTCTGTTTTTACTGTCTTATCCAAAAGACAGGGACAGCCAACTGTATTGCAGCTTGGGCTCAAACCCTGAAACCGAGACCTCACACTAACCACTAGGCCAAAGTGGCCCTGAAATATATGTAATCTGTGTCAAGCCTATAAGCCAAATGGCTTAAGGTTAATAAACTATACAACACTATACCATCACAATAATGATGGTAACTGACACACAGGTAAGTTATGGGGGTGCTGTGAGAATATGGAATATTTAACCTAAAAAATGATGTAATTTACAGCATTAGGCAACACTAAATAAGATTTTAGCACAGTTCCCATCATTACTATGTTTACATAACAAACGAGTGATCATTGGTAATGCGGAAGTTAGGGAGGTAGGTACTAAATCATCCTCATTTAATTGTCGGTCTAATTGCAAACTGTTGTTAATTTAATGGAAAACAGTTTAACTTTTTAAGCTACTATAAACTTTAATATTCTCTTACAGCACTCTGACAGCACTGACTGAATGATACATTGCTAAGAAGGGCCATACATTGGAAGGAAAGTCTGAACTTTTCAACTATTTGAAATAAATTTTGAGTGCACACTAGACAGAATTCATAACGGAAGTCGGAGCCATTTAAATTCATCAGGTGCATAAGCAAAGAAAGACCTTCTATACATTCCTGAGGGTGAATTCTTATTCTGACATCATTTGCATGAGATTCTTTGCAGAAGTTGTCTGATAAGTTAACTACACAATTTCATCCTTTTAAAATTTTATGATCTGATGTAAATACAGTTATCTAAGTATTTCAAAATGGGATGTTTTTGGCAACCTTCCAATCTCCCTCCACTGTGCATGCTGCTTTGTGCAGTGCTTACTAAACTGGTTAGTGGACTGCTCACGGATTTCATTATTGTTTGTTTGTTTTCTGCCATTATCAACATTATTTCAGCTATATCTTAGAGGTATTTAGCCAATGAAAGTTTCAGAACTTCTTACCTATGTTTAGAATTTTATCCCTTTAGCAGTATGTAATTATTATTATGTCAACCCAATCCTTGATACCGACTGTCTTGCTCTGCCAACATAAACTTTGAGAATTTACTTCAGTCTAACAATTTACTCAAATCCAGCTTATACTGAATTCCGATTGGTTAAGAAGGTGTCATTAAAAAATTCTCAGATTTGTGTAATTTTTTAAGTTTTAAAGCATCTGATCCTATCTTTATTATCTCACCAGAAACAAGATATAAGTCCTTCTCAGCCAGCCATGCAGCCAGCATCCTTACAGTCTATTCCACATTTAACAATATTTAACTCTGCTATGTGCAGAGGAGTACTTGTACATGTGTATGTATTTAGATAAGAGGGCCCAAGGTCTATACCTTGGCAGAGGTGACCGGATTTCAGGTGAGACAGTAAAATCTGAAGTCCCTCTTCACAGTAAGCGTCAGCATGTTGAAGAACCCTTACTGCTAAATAGCCCTACATGCTAAGCTAAGGAAAAAAATTGAAGCCCTTTATACTTTGTTAGTAGCTATAACTCCTCTGATGCTTTTTAGTTTGAAAAGCAAGCGACAGCAATGAAAGGATTCTTAAAGACCACCGGGTTAAGTACTTCATGTCAACAACACCGTGTCATAATTATGTCACTAATTATGAAGGCTAATTAATCAGATGTTCTCATGAAATGTCAGTGAACAATAGCTTCCGTATTCCTTGATGCAGGACAAAATATTCCTCCATAAAAAACGTTTTATTGGTAACATCAGTGTAGTAGTTATCAACTACACAGACAAAACAAATTCTCTACTTTGACTACATTAAGAAGTTGGTGAACAATGATCATGAATTCACATAGTACAATGAATTCAGTGTCTTTCATTCTATTACAAGGAAGCCAAAAGTTCCCCTAAATTTTGAAATAAAATGAGATGAGGCCTTCAAAAGACAGCAAAGAGATATGTCATCTACTGAAAAGTAAGTAAAACATCAAGAGGTAAATGTCGAAAGGTCAAAAAAATTGGAACTACAGTAAGGACCTCTTCACAAGGAATATACATTGTATATGTGAAATATGAAAGCCCTGTCCCTCTACACTATAAACTTGTGGTCATCGATAAAACAGACTGACAGACAAATAGACCCTAGCCTTAAATCCCATGGACATGAGATTATAAAGGAAATTTACCATGTTAACCTTGATATGTTCTTGAATCTGCTTTTCATGTTCCTGTGCCAACTGCTGTTGCTTCTGGCGAAACTGTTGCAGCAAAACTTGTTGCTGTATTTCCTGTTGCTGCTTTAAAGAGGCAATTTGTTGCTGTAGCTGCTGGTCATGATACATTGTTGGTGGCATGGATCTGCGGTCCAGGACTGGCGAAGGTAGTGGCGACTGATTAATCTCTGTAAAAAATTAAAAAAATTAAATGTACTTGATCTTAGAACACAAAAAGATTATTGGAATGGCAAGAAAAATAATAATTAGAGTATTACGGTTATGAGTGACACAAGTACATGTATATTACAGCACACCAATGATTTTCATTGGATGACCTTTTCATGGTATGAAAAAAAAATTGGTAAATCCACTGGAAATACATCAGTACATATGCACAAAATGGGCTATATATAGCAAGACCTACTCTAATTCATACATGTACATGTATAACACAACCATATGATTCATATAAATATTTACTAAAATTACAAACATTGTACACACTCAAAGAGGAAGGGGGTTCGGTATAACAACATTTGCAGGTGACACACACATACGTGGGACACCTGTAATAATTCAATTCAACACACCTGCAAAGGGACATAACTCACCCTACAATTACAACTCCTCAGTAAACAACAGAAACACAGATCTCATACAATTGATTTCTGCTAAACAAGGACAGACAAAAAAAAATACAAATTACTCACTTAAGATTACCAGGCATTAGATGATGATGAGACAATGCACTTCTGTTTTGTCTCTTAGATTCCAATAACTTAATGGCAAAACAAGATTAAAACTCATCTCTATGCTAGCATGCTGTTGTTGTATTGTTATTTAGTGTTCTATTAAAAACCACTGAAATGCCTGGCTTTTAGGCTATTGAACAGTAAGAGACCTTTAATGTGTCAACAACTACTGTGATATAGGACCTTGGTTTTTCCAAACATTTACTGTGATACAGGGCTAATATTTTTACTAGATATAGGGCATTTTTTCTGCAAAATTTAAAGCCGATATTGAGATTTGTTCCCAATGGAAAATCATATCTTTTTTCCCAATTTTCAGCCAAAAATTCCCAAGCATGATGATTACATGAAATTCAGGCAATGTGATGCCAAAAAGCAAAATTTAAGTTTACTGGTAGATTGGTAATGTAATTTTTATCACAAGCAAACAAAATAATAAATAATCCTTTTTAAATCGGTTTCACATGAAACTTGATTTTCAAAAACATCAAAAGAAAGAC
>JACSZP010009402.1:0-10152 GCA_016161895.1 Pinna nobilis | reverse complement strand
TTGTAGATGTTAATGTCTTTGTCTGAAAATGCAATAAAAAAAAAAAAAATTATTATTATTATTATTTTTATTATTATTATTATTATTATTATTATTATTTTAATTATTATTATTATTATTATTATTATTATTATTATGACATATTCAATAAATAACAAACACGGAACACGGGTAAGGATCCGTCATAAACTTGGTTGGTTTACTTTATAAATTGAGCCGTTGGTTCACCTGTAAAATAATTTTTGCCATCTATCGCCACTAACAATATTAAACAAGTTATTAACAAAGCAAAAACATTGTCTTTAATCACCTCTTAACGATCAATTACGTCCTGATAGATTGCAAAATTAATAAATATAAATATAAATTTCATCCATCATGATATAATAAATACATAATAAATCAAAGTATTTTTCATTTCTTTATATTTTCCGAAGACTACTTTATGCGTAAGGTGTCAATTACGCATCGCGCTGCTGTTGGTCATCCCCGAAGAAAATTCCAAGCTGGGCACCAAAAAACTTGAGAATTTACTTAATTCTGAAAATTTTCTCAACTCAAGCCTCTTAACCAATCAGAATTCAGTATGAGCTAGAAGTGAGTAAATAGTTTTGTGTTGCCTGAAGTACTAACTGATTTAAGAATGATGGATAGTGTAAAGAATATGTAAACGAAAATATTGAACCGCTGTATTCATTGGGTTATGAATACCAAAATGAATACCTACTGAACAACGGCAAATTCATCACGAAGCGCTGACATGCTTCATGGAAATTGTTTTTGTCTATATACCTATGGATGATAATTATTACATATTTATCTGTAATTGTGTTTAAAGTTATATGGGATATATATGAAACCAAGCTTATAAATAATACAATTTATTCCTAAAAACACAATAGTGCATGTGAACGCTAGTTGGTTGATATATTCAACGTCTCATTCAAAATTCTTACACTTGCCAAAGAAGGGCGATGCATTTGGCCAATGCTTAGCATTTATGGCCCGTGAGGGTGCTTTTATTTAGCAATAAATACTGTGACACGGTATCGGGATCTGATCCAAAGGACAGGGATGACCAACAGTAGTACGGCGAGTAATTGAAACCTTACGATCGGACGCCAACTCGCTAGCCATCGAGCTATGGTGGACCCATGTATGTGCAAGAACAGATGCATCGATGAAAAAACTCCGCTGTTCTAATCTGTTATCTTACTTTTGTACACTGCCGATAGGTAAATACTTTTTTACAGTGCTGACTAAGTTAGGTTGCTCCATACAGTGTTTACAAATAGGGTCGCTGTGGTCTAATGATTAGCGAGTTCTACTTCGAATTGTAAGGACTTGGCTAAAGTCACGTAGCGGTTGGCTGTTCCATTTTTTTCGGTTGAGACAGTAAAATCTCAGGCCCCGTGCCAATGTAGGTGTTGGCACATAAAATAACCCTCCCTGCTCTACTGCCATAAGTGCCGAGCATAGGCAATATGTTTCGCTCTTTATCGGCACAAAATGACGTCTCCACATAAGTGAAAAATTGTTGAGTTGGACGCTTAACAACAATACAATCGACTAACTTACTTCCTCTGTGAAACCAACAATTCTCATGATCTCCATTTGTTCGCTGAAGGCTTTCTTGTACGACTTAAATTCTCTTTTCGTCCATACTTCTGAATCCCCCTCTGATGACT
This sequence comes from Pinna nobilis, assembly GCA_016161895.1. Lineage (NCBI taxonomy): Eukaryota > Metazoa > Mollusca > Bivalvia > Pterioida > Pinnidae > Pinna > Pinna nobilis. The sequence goes on along the minus strand of JACSZP010009402.1, from coordinate 8,464 downwards.
TTAATATTCTAGAAATCAGAAATATTTTTCAGAAAAACATGCACATAAATATGATCACCTTGATTTGTTGGACTACATGCTTATCAACTGCTTACTTTCAGTCGTCTGTCTTATATCTATAATGTTTGTTCATTTTGCACATTGCTTCTCTGAATCTTCTAACCATCGATATGTTGCAATATTTTGTCTGAGACTATTATATAATTCAAAGTAAGTCTTTAGGGAAAGAGCAATGGGTAGATATATATGCAAGCGTTTTAAGTGATGAGAAAGCAACATCTTATCTATCGAGTCGCAGGTTATTGGTTAAAAAGTTGAAAACAAATTTTACAACAACTTTTAATTGCATCTCCTCCAACTACTTCACGATCTGATGACAACACACTACCCTGGGTGTGTGTGTGTGTGTGTGGGGGGGGGGTCTTGATATGATCTAAATATAGATAACACAACGTAAGCTAATTATGTTAATTGACCATCTACATTAAGTCCGTTATTTTACTAGCAAATTTAAGGGTACCTGTAGGCGGAGGCGTTTTGTAATAGGTAGAGCGACCTCTGTTCTTCTGTCAGACCGGCCAGTAGGTAGTAGAATATATGGAAATTCTTCTCCTTTTTCCCTCGGCTCACCAACCTCGACTTCTCTAGCATGTATTCCGTGATTAAGGCTAAAACGATAATATTATCTATTAATTTAAATTATACATGTAAAAAGAAAAAAATAATGGTAAGGGAAAAAAAGTGGATGTGATAAAGACAATGTTGCTATGTTATTGATTTTTAAAATAAAACTTAGATAATGATAATTCAAATAATAATAATAATAATCATCATCATCATCATGACGATGATGAAGATTATGAAAATACCCATTTAATATATTAATAAGGAGTTGTATAGCTAGAGTTTTTAATGGAAAACTTATCCGCATTGTGTAATTACTGTGCAATGTATGGCAGATTTTTACAATATCAAGATCTGAATTTATTGGACGATATTTTAAAGTTAAGTCCTTATAAGTAACTAAAGACATAAATTAACAAACCACTATTCAATTTTCCCGCATCGTCATAATTCAGTTGTATGAATTTGCCGAATCTGCTTGAGTTTTCATTGATTACAGTTGTGGCATTTCCAAATGACTCTAATAGCGGGTTAACGCAGACGATCTTCTCATGGAGTTGGTTACTCTGAACAGACGACAAGTGGACAAGATGCCTTACGATAAGCTTTGTACTTTCCGTTTTCCCGGCTCCCGATTCGCCGTTGACAAGGACACATTGGTCTTTTTTGCTATCAATAAGGCTTCTGTGAACTTGTTGTGCAGTCCAAAATATGTGTGGCTTCTGATTGGCTCCCTTATCGGAGTACCATTCGTGGTACTGGAAAAATAAAAAGAATACGACATCTTTGGAAAGTGCTAAAATAACTTGAATGCTCATAGGTGATTTTTGTAATAACGTTAAATGTCCTACATCATGAATCTTCTATTCTAATGCACCGTGTTTGTTTCGCGTTATTTGATTGGTCAGTTAAGTTGAAAACTCGCAGGGTATTCACGATTCACTTCTAGTTTTAAAATGACGTCACATTTTGATTGTAATGGCCTAGTAGGACATCTATGCGTATCGGCAGTTTCCGACAAGATACTAAAGAATCAATGCTAAAATAATGTAAGGAGCATTAGAATAGGGTTACCATGTAACTGTTTTACACAAACTGAAAGGGTATCTTTGAATCCCCTGTCAGAAATGTCCGTTTCACCGCTCGAATGAGGCCTTGTGGTGAAACTTAATTTCTGACAGGGATTCGCCGATACCCTGTCAGTTTTTGTAAAACAGTCACATGGTAACCCTTAATTCATATTCAATCGGCACAAAATGTATGCTTCAAATGTTGCCTCTGTTTGGTACTTACAGACATCTACCATTATGGGGTCTAGGAATTAACCGTCACAACGCCTGCTGTGATAAGGGACCTCTATTTTCAAGGACCATCTTTTATTTTATAAACCGACTACAAGTCGAAAGGACACCTGCTGCATTTGAAAACGACTTTCTTAACCCGAATTTAAAAATTGCGATCTATTTTAAAAATTACACAAAAAATTGTAACAATGCATAGATTGTAGGATGCTTATATAATCACTTTATCCGTCTTAAGATACAACTCAGGAAAGAATATCTTCATTAGACATTAAACATTTGTGTAGAGATGTATTCTTTGTTTTACCGCTCCCTATCAATAACCTTAAATATCTATAAAAAGAAGAAAACTGTTATTTGAATTCTTAAAAAGGAAGGTTGACGAAAGCAAGAAGGCATTAAGAAATCAATAGAACACCGATAGACAAGACCATGACCAGAGAGAGAGAGAGAGAGAGAGAGAGAGAGAGAGAGAGAGGGAGATTCAAACAAAACCACAGAACAGTACATTATGACTGGATAACACCACCTCCATTACACATCTGACCGGGTTCAGAGCCTTAAGTCATTTTAGGAAAAGTGTTCTATTCAATAACTTCCCCCTCCTTTTTTAAAGAAAAATATATATATCTATATCAAATTGTTATCAATCTACTGATTTGAATTAAGAAGTTAAAACTTCAAAGATACGAAAAAATACTTGTGTGCAAATGTTCAAAATGGAAATCAAACCACAATAAGAAGAAATAGCTAAATCAGTAGGGGAAATGAAAACCAAGATAAACTATCACAATCAAATTATCACAAATCGTAAGCACATTTATACCATTACTTATACACGTGGGTCATTAGCTTGGAACATGGGGCATAGAAAGATGGAAGAGTTTTTGTTTTTTTCTTTTTTTGTTTTGATATACCTGTAAATGACAATGGATTTTTCAGAAATTGTCATTTACATTCATAATCAGTCATACTGAGAGCTATTCGCTGAACATTTGCAGTTCCGATATACATGTATATATGTATTGGATTGCAAATAGGTGTGTCCTATAATCTCTACTACTTTCCTGTTATTTTAATGCTTTTGAAAGCGTTTCAAACAGAAACTGCGTCATTAACGATTCTCTATCGTTTTTGCCTTTAAAACACCTGCCATACACTTTGCTACCATTCTTATACCTACTTCGTGACATAATTAATTAGTCCAGATCTAAAACCTGTATAGTACAAACTAATTAAAGATGATTCTGTTAACTCACCTGATCATTATATATCAAAACAGGTTTGTAAGGGTTAATAGCGACTAGGACATCTCCGATAAACGTCTGCAGAAAAAAAATTCTATATCAGTAAAAATATTATCATGTGGTCTTAAAACTAAGTAGATTCTGCTTGATCTGCACTACCTCATGGGCATTCTTCAAATACTTCTTTGCCATGAATTCGCTCAAACATCCATACTTCTATGATAAGAAAAGTATTTTAAATGTTAAATGTAAGCGTTATTAAAATGTGGTTGTTGCATTTTTGTTTAACGTTCCGTTCAAGAATATTTCACTCATATGGAGACGTCACCGTAAGCCGGTGAAGAGCAACAATTTTTCCTGTGCTCGGCACTAATGGCCTGTGAGCAGGGAGGGGTCTTTAACGTGCCAACACCTACTGTGTCATTGGATCTCTGATATTACTGTCTCATCCGAAAGACAGGGACGGCCAACCGCGGAGTGGCGCTGTGCGGATTCGAACCGCATACTCTTCGATTCGAAGTTGAATACGCTAACCACTCGGCCACGGAAGTCCCTTTTTAAAATGTTAATGTATTTTTATTCGGGTAAACCTCTAAAATGCATTTGCGTACGGCAGCTGACTCAATATGAGGCATACGTGTACAGCTCTGATAATGTTTCTTTCTATTGGCATGGATGTATGGAATTCACTTAATAAATCGTAGTCATAGGACGTATCTGTATCATTCGTTATATTAACACAAAAGTAGCACATTTAAAAATTTATTCTAAAAGAAAAATCGGCAAATAAGTACCAATTGACAATAGTATTTTAGCATAGAATCGATATTTTAAACTTGCGAGATTAAGATAGTGATAGTATAAAATGAAATCGACAAAAGCTACTGGATCATAATCAGCAGATAAGAAAACCATGAATAGTGTTTCCTCCATCGCTTATTATCACTTATGATTCAATCTTGCAACTTTTGAGTCACACGTAATTTCAACAAGTCTAGATATTTGTGTTGATAGGAAATCCCGTTTGAAATTTCAGTGAAACCGTTTTTGTTTTGCATTTTAGCTTCAGTCTAACCGTCTGCGGTGAAATAAAAAAAAGTCTTACATAGAAAACGCCATCTTGAAACCTGACTCCGAGTTCTTCAAGAATTGTGTCCTCGTCCAAAATGCTAAGAGTTGAAAGGTCATCTGTATATCCCACTTCCGGTATTGCCGGTAAGTCCGCTATGTCTTGGGACGTCGCCATTCTTTCTTCTGCACTGTACGATGAATTTCATTTTTATAACCATTTTTGTAATATATAGAAGGGGAATCACGTGAATATTTTTGATAATATGTTCTAATGTAATGACAATCCGGACTTTCAGTATTTGACTCTAAATTTTATTACATACATGTAATATTTTCACTCCCATGATGCTTTGTTACAATGTTTCAGCGCCATGATTGATCAATTCTAGATATACGTCTGCCTTCGTCTGATATTTATGAGTGTCTTAACCTCAAATAGACAACTCAACAAATATTTTCTTGAATTAGTCCTTATTCGACAATAATACTATTTTATTTGATAAATACTTCTATCAGAAACTTATATTGAAGATATTTGCCCTTGCATCAAACTTTGTTTGCAAATTGGTTATTTTTAACGAAGGGGTGTTGAATGATTGTCCAGTATCATTTACATGTAAGTTTATATTTCTACTTCCTTCTTCATAAAAATGTCACAGTCCTAGATTATGAATAAATTCATAACTTTTGGTGTTGTTGTTGTTGTTGCGTTGTTGTTTAACGTCCCACTAAAAATATTTCACTCATATGGAGACAAATTTTGCCTGTGCACGGCACTGCTGGCCGTAGATCAGGGAGGGTTCTTTAACGTGCCAACACCTACTGTGGCACGGGAAATCGGTTTTTACAGTTTCATCCGAAAGACAGTGACGGCCAACCGCGGAGTGGCGCTGCGGGAATCGGACTTTTGGTGTTAATAGGATCTAAGCTTTCGAACAAGATCATTTAGTTTACAGCAGCTATAGCTAGTTATTCATAAATTGCTTTATATTTGAAAAATATGGAAAAGTTTTCTTTTCGCGTACCAGCGAATGAAAAAATACTAAGAAGAATATGACCTATCTCTCCATCTTTGAGTGTTTTAACATTTTTGGTATGATGTAATGACTGGAGTAAGAATTTTTTGTGAAATTTGTCCTATATCTTGTTTCTAAAACTAGAATTAAAATTCCATCAAAGTTCCTGTTTTAATTGATTATTATTAGTGGTATTGCATATTGTTTTTTATTTCAGCTATGGTTTTGTATGTCGTTCGATAACTGAATTTGGTATGCCCCTTACTATTTCATACCCCCTTTTTACTGAACTGAAATTATTTTTCACACAACCCCCCATTCCTATATCTTTTCTTGCATTTCTTGTCCATAAACAATTAAGTTGAAATAAAATCTAATACAAGTTAGCATATTATCTATGTCTATCTAAATACCCTTGTTCGTTTCAATGTGTTTTCAAACTATCTAAATCCATAGAATTCTCAGTTGCCAAGGAGACAATATCAGTATATTCGTTGTGTTACTCAAAATAGATTTTCATTATTAAATATAGGCATGAGTTGTATGTTTTGACTCTCGACATTAATAGTACTATATAGATGAGTAATATTGCCAAAGGTTTACATTGATTCTCCTGTTGCCAGAAAAAGACACGTCATCAAAACCACAAAGGAGAGACTGGTTCATCGAGATATACACCCCAGCTGTTTGACTTTTTAAGAAATATTTCGTTTTTGCGAAACAATTATCAGAACTCAATAGTGTTTTCACAAAGAATCTTCCAATGAAAATTACTCGTCAGTCGTAAGTGTATAATATTTGGACATTTTCTTGCAAAATAATAACTCAATTACAATTGCTTTAGTCACTATCTGATTTATATAATTCATGAATATCATCTTACATCACAATTTAACGTTTAAACTTCATTTAGTTTACAATGATTACCGAACAAGAACAAATAACTTATATTAATGTCTCTCGTTAGCTCTGATCTCGGCGAGCAAGGGTCCTTGCTGTGGGAGGTAACCGGAGAACCCGGTTAAAACCCACATGTCCGAGCTGGCGATCACCAAACCATCTAAAATACTACCGAGGTAGATCCGAGGGTTGAACCCGGGTTGCATTGGTGACATGCTAGTGCTCTAACCACCAAGCTACTCGGACACCCACAACACACTATCACAATTCGTTAATTCTATCGTTGAATGTACAAAATATGATGAATAGAAGAAATTGCTCTCTTACAATTACGAGTCATTTAAATCATAAGAATTTTTTTGAAAAAGTATACCTGAAATGATACTAACTACTGTATACAGGGAAATCTTCGCCCTCTTTTATATTTTCGCCCCTTTTGCTTTCATCATTAGTGGGCCAATTCAAAACTGGGTTTTCGTATACATGTATCTTTTAACAAAACATTTCTGATTAGCGAAATACACTCTCTAACAATTTTTCATATTATTAGGGATAGATTAGCTGACCTGGTCTTAGTTAGGTCGGCGCTAACGGGCATAATGTAATAAAATTATACATGAGTGGAAATAAGTCAGCGATATAGATAAGCCATTTGTGTATAACTGCTGGCTGTATTGCTAGAACACGAACACAAACTATTACTCCACAAATATTTGCTGGGTGAACATCTGTATATCAATGTGCTATCATTTTAAACTTGTCATATAAAAAGGACTTTGAAGTTCAAAGTTCCCTTGGCGCTTCTTAAACTATACTTTGTATTCTTGTTGCGGTCTTAAGGGGGGCTTTAACGCGTCAAAATATAGTATGACACGGGTTCTCTGCTTTTGGTGCAAAGATGAATACGTCAGCGAGGTTTTTATAAATGACTGAGACAGAATTGAATATGTACTGATAAAAAAAGACAAGAAAATATGTCGGATATGTTGGATAGTCCTCAGAATAAATGAGTAATGCATCCAATAAGAATAAACACGAGTTATGCTATGGATAAAAGTTGAATGCGAGTTAAATTGGGTTCTGTTACTATATAGTTTTATGTGTTGTTGCATGGGTAACTATTTGTTGTATTTGGGTTAGTTATGGTGCTGTCCGTCGTTAGATTGATGTGTTTTAAATGTCCCATTGGTGTTTCCAACCTTAATACTCATATTAACAAAACCAAATAAGATAATGTATATGTATATGAATTTAAGTTTTTGTTAATTTTTTTCTAATTATTTTAATATGAGTGTACATGTATATGCATATGAGGGAATCTTAAAATCTTATTTTAATTGGTGGTCTCGGCATTGACGTAAGCTTGGGATTTAATTGTAGAGTGTACCTGTGTTTGGTGATCATAACTGTACAATATAATAGTTGGTCGTTATTTTCAACACATCGTATTTCTTAAAATATTAAGGTTATGTGTACATTGATAAATACAGTGTAATTTCATTAATCCGGACACTTTCGTTCCTAAGTAAATTTTCCGTATAAATGAAGCTTCCGGAGAACTGAAACGAACGTATCAATAATGACCAATGTAACTGAAAAATTTGGTTCCCAGAAATACCGTTCCAGAACGTTAAGCATCAGGATAATTGAGGTAGGCTGTATATATATATATATATATATATATATATATATATATATCGTAGAATAGAATTTAAGTGCATTGGAAATAGTTTGAAATCATGTGAAAATATTAGATCATGCAAATATCTCGAAAGAGAAATTAATTAGAGTCAGTGTACCTTTGTGATACTCCTGGTTTACGCGATACCAGTCATGTGTTTTGATGCTTATTTATACTCTTAAGATAATGGTTAATAATAACAAATAAAATGATTTTTAATAACTTACCTACATTGTACCCAATGTCAGTCTCAGAAATATGTAGAGACGTATGTCCAGTGAATGTGATGTGGGAGTATGAGGTGGATATGTATATGCAGATATGTAAAATTTAGCTTCTGTATGAGTAAGGTAAAATGACCTCAAGCTATGATGGGGAGATAGCATCTGTTTGCTCCACCAAAGAGCTGATATCCAATACACGATGGTCAATGCAGATGATGTGTTTATAAATTTATGCTTTATTAATCTTAAGATCAGTCATATGAATTATTTATATCAGTTTGGTAATATTGACCGATAAAGTCATACATTTTTATATGTTTCGTGATATATATATATATATGAACCAGAGCTTGAAATTAACACTGGTCCACTGGCCCGTGGCCAGTAAATAATCCATTAG
>JACSZP010009400.1:0-11190 GCA_016161895.1 Pinna nobilis | reverse complement strand
AAATATAACATTTTACGTATAAAATTTTATTTCCTTAAGGTTTACAAACTGAAAAAGGAATATAAGGATAATATCTACTGCAAGTATTATCAATACTCCTCAGATCTATATCCAGAGATTAAAAGTCCCTAACACGCGGAATGTGATAATGACAATGTCAATGTTTTCGTATCGGAAAATCGTTGCGTAATATAAACTTTCAGAGTTATTTTACAGTAATAACTGTTCCGCCGAATATAACAAATGTGCGATTTGATCTGTCGTACATAAACTCTGGTTCCGGTGATGAAGAAACAAAGGCTACAGCTTATAAGGATGAACACTGGATGAACTGGCATGGATTTAGCGCCTATACACTGGAGTGGGAAACATTCTTTCTTCCAGATAATGTCCCGCCATTGCCGCCTCAAATAAATACGTCTACGTTCTATGTCGTAAACTCCTATGCAACTGTGAAACTTACGATCCCAGGTGAGATTTCTCTTAGCATTGGTTGTATTTTGTTCAATGCCCCACTCAAAAATCTTTCACCTCTATGGAGGCTTCGCAATATGCCGATGGCGACACCTACTGTGACAAGGGAACTCGGTTTTAACCGTCTGATCCGAAAGACGGGGATAACCAAAAACAGAGAAACTCGGATTCGAACCCAACACCTCAAGATAAAGATTGTAACCATGGTATCAACTGAGCTACGGCTGCTGCTATTAGCATTGAAGTTTGTTGTTGTTGAATTTTCAAGTCAATAACTTTTCTACCAAATGACGGGGTTGAAGTTTTCGCCTACGTTCGGTGCTAGATCCACTGAACTTAGATGGGTCAGGGGGCCCCGAGTTTTGCACATTTGTAAATACAATAGCTTTTGATAGAATCTAACGTTCTACGAACAATTCAGTACGACGCCTGAATGGTAAATACAGTAACGAACCTTGTACTGAAAGGAAGGATAGGATTTTTGTAGCGCCTAGTGATTCAAAATATGGAATTTCACATGTATAAATATTTTTACCAAAATAACACAATTCACGCTTGACAGATTTTTATGGCATAGAAACCCAAAATGAAGCAATGGTTAGTTACCCGGATGGTATATGCGCCTAGTTTATTTGACGTTAATTTTCGTTTGGCAAATCTTGAAAAAGGGTGAGAGTTGAAGATACCGAGTGGGACAAATCCTAATGTAGACAAAACCATGACCAAAACACAAAAAGACAATAACACAAACGAAGTTGTTTTTGCATCCTTACCATTTATATTGGTATATATTTAAAGGAATAAATTCACGTACTGGCATCATAGAAATTACTCTCATCTGATACTCGCGATTTTAAATCTTGTTCCGAAATCGAAAATCATTGCAAAAGTGTTTATAAAATTTCAAAAAGCGTAATGCAAATTTATAAAAAGTTTCGATTTTCATAGATTTAAACTTTGAAAATAACTTTGATGATCATTAATCGAATGAACCATCAGAGATTGTTCAATATAATATTACTCAATTGTACTTTTGCCCAAAATAATATTACTGAAATGTACTTTTGCCTAAATTAATATTACTGAAATGTACTGTTTGACGAATCTCCAGGTTCCAGCAACACTTATTCGAAGAGGTCTAATTGTGAGTTTACTAATAAGGACCGAATGAAGTGTGCGATCACTAACACAGATATACAGTCACTTATAAAGCATAGCAGTAGGTAAGTCTGTCTCTATCTTCCTTAACGTACTTATTTTAAATTCTTGCACGGATTAAATGAACAGTGATGAATTACGATCAAACTGAAATATGTATTCAAAGTTTCAATTTAGAAATTATTTTGTTTTCTTAGCCAATAACTTATTGCGCTTTATAGATGGCGTTCTTTTTATATATGATTTTAAATTTGGCGACTATGTTGACAGCATCTATCTATCCAAATGAGCTTGAAATAAAGGCCATCGCGGAAACTGCTAGGTTTTCTCCATACATTGACCTATGCCTTGCGAGTGACAATGAGGGACGGTTGAGAACTAAACATGGCAACAAAATAGATTAATTCAATCTCTGTTTTGAACTTTCCTTTTTTAAGCAGTAATATTCCAGCAGCACCTACATATGGGGTTTACATCTCTCAGTTAATACAATTTTCTAGAACATGTGTTTCCTATAAGGATTTCCGTGATAGAGGGCTGCTGCTGACAAAGAGATTACTGAACCAGATGTTCCTAGTGGTTAAATTGGAGTCATCATTTCGAACATACCGTTATGGTGTATCTGTAAAACAGATGATGAGAGATATCTTCCCTTTGTCACACATATAATCCAGTCCCTTTCTCGTTTACCAAAACTGGATGAGACTGATTTGTGGATTGGAAACATATATGATACGACGGATGCTACGAGTTGAGCAGGAGTTGCTTGCCCTTCCGGAGCACCTGTACTCACCTCGGTTTTAAGTGGGGTTTATGTTACTCTATTTTTGGTTTTATACGTGTCGTATTGTTGTATTGATTGCTGTTTGTGTTATTGTCTCTTTTTAATTTGGCCATGGTTTTGTCTTTTTTCAGTTTTTACATTTTGAAAGAACCCTCCCTGCTCTACGGCCTTAAGTGCCGAACATAGACAAAATTTGTCGCCCTTCACCGACACACGATGACTTCTCAACAACATATAATGCAGATTAGAAACTGCTTTCTCTCTATAGTATAAGCATATACTAAATACTCTTGATCCCTCTTTTAAATATTTAGAGGTCAGTACTTGTATAACATTTATCTAATTTATTTATACAATGCCATTTCAAACCCCTGGTTATGATTTGTACATGGGATAGGGAATGTAGTCTTTTTTTTTTACCATATTTATCTACATTCAGATTTGAAGTACAAATAACATCTCAAAACGGAGGCAAGCTTACACTGAATAGATTTTCCAACTTCTATTCCGGCCAATCCACAACATACAGTATGAATGTGCAATTTGATTTCGTTAAGCCGTTACATCACCTAGATGGTGAGAGCCCGTTGACAATAACACCGGAAGTGGCAAAGGTTAGATTTATGATACTTAAAATTTTTTATTATAAATGCTGCTAAAAGATCAAATCCAACGAAATGTATCAAATTTATAAAACAAATATGATACCCGAGTGATACTTTTATCAAAGGCGTCGTAACAGGAAGGACAGGGACGGTATTCGCCGCCAAAGAAGTCATAACGGCGAACTGCGATCTTTTGGTGTCGCAATCAAAACCGAATCTTTATTATTATTATTATTATTATTTAGGGGGTAGGGGTCCGCAACTTTAATGACGATCTTTTTCCTTAAATTCGTGCGGCAACTAAAACCTCGACTAAGAGTCAGCGAAGTATGAAAATTAGTGTTTATACAAGGTGGGGCTTACATACCAATCAGTATCCAGGGTCTGCTGTAAATTAGCAAGGGGTGTCCCCAGGAAACTCTTACTTTAAAAAGATGACCACTGTCTACCGCCAAGGTGATTGGAATTAGAAATGAGTCAACAAGTTTTTGTACTCTGATGATAAGAAACTTTAAACAATTATCGGAAAACATTACAGTACATTTGTATATGAATTAAAGGAGGACATTGAAAACCATTAGAAATAGTATATTACTGATTGAATTCTTACTCAAATATTTGTTTGAATTTGAAATATTAAATATTTTAGAGTTATTGTCAGTATAACATTTGAAAATTCTGAGTATAAGATTTTAAAAAAAAACTAATTTTGTCATGTATAATGAATCAATAATAGTGCACTTGTTCTGCTTCATTTTTAGACAGCAGTACAAGTCAGTTGGCCAGGATGGGTTGATGATTTATCAGGGATAGGTTCATACACATTACATATCTATAAACTCAAGTCCAATGGTGGGGGATCGCTCGTACAGCCCGTTTCTCCCATACACACGGAAAGCTTTGCAAACACGACCTACAGTTACACGTATTCTCCTACAGAACCTGGCGTTTATTCGTACGTGTTGGAAATCATGGACCTTGCCGGCAATACAGAGTATACTCGGAGATTTGGAATATACGATCCAACATCCACAATAGAAAGAAACAAACACGGGACATATTTGTATGCGTCGTCGGCATCACAGAGGAGTAATTATAGGTGGCAAAATAACACATCCGGTATCAATGTAACGTGGAAAAATTATTTCTACAATAAGGTCCAAAAGGAGGGGTACCTGCTGGACAAAATAATACGGTATCCGAATATAAACGGCAAATTGATTCCTGTTCTAGGTAAGTACGACGATTTTAGCGGCGCGAGATCATTTGCTGCTATTCCTAATATCAATGGTATAACACGATATGACTATTATGAAGACAAAATTTTCTCAGATGCAAAACAAATACCAACAGCAGGATGGTTTACACTATCGAAAGACAACTTTTTGTTCGAATCTGTCACATTAAGTGCACTTTATTTGGAAGATGGGCATGGCGAGAGAATATGGGTGCGAGCACATGATATCATGAATCATACAGTAGTGGACCACATCGACGTCTACTTTGATAAAACCGGACCGACACTGGAAAAAGCTCTTACTACAATTGACACTAATATTCAGGATTCGAACATGAAGTATAAATTTGCAACTAGGTAAGATATGGATTTAGGAAATCAATAAATTTTGGATATGTGAAAATAAGCTCTTTACACGTTCACCGTTATGGAGTCGCTTGCAGGGGAAACTTGGTATCAGACTCGGCATTCTGTCTTTTCGTACCTGATTGAGGTATATATGAATCCCTTTCAAAACTGGTTCAAATTTCATTCAAATGGCAATTATTATTACTTTATTCTTATAAGATTTATTCGAATTGTAGAACGATTGTAAGACGCTTTTAGTAGGTAGGTAATTTTACAGTTCACATATCTATTATTCTACATTTCCAGAGTAGTAACTCAAGCAATAGACGCAGATAGTGGGATAAGCCAGATAGCCTGGACTGTACTAACAAAAGAGCACCAAAACCCTCTGGCTTCAGGAAAAGTACATGGGAACAAAATGGTATAAAATCAAAATTCTCGATTTAAATGAATAAGAACTTCTTATTTTTTCTGAATTGAATTGTGTTGATAGGATTGAACATTTTAGCTCACCTGAGCCAAAGTCTCAAGTTAGCTATAGTCATAACGCAACGTCCGTCCGTCCGTAAACTTTTCACTTTTTCAACTTCTTCTCCAGAGCCGCTACTGGAATTGTGATGAAACTTGGCAGGGTTAAAGTACTAATTGTTCCCTACAAGTGTTGTTGTTTTTCGATTGGATCTACCCAGGGATGGAAAAGGGGCGGGGTCAAATAAGTATGTGCTGTTACCCTCCTTTGAAAAACTTCTCGAGAAGGGCGGGATAGAATAAAAAACTTAATGCATCTGAATGGTATAGAAGCATGTGTGAAGAAGTGTTGTTGCTATTGGTTCCATGCAGAAATTTTGACCCATTTTGGACGATTTTTTATTTTTTTTTTTTTTTTTTTTTTTTTTGACTTCATATTGTTCAGGTGAGCGATACAGGTCCTAATATGCCTCCTGTTTTCTTTAGTATGCTTGTATTATATGCAGAAAAGAAGACAGATAATTCTGAGAACTATTTATCCTTGTAGCCAGCAGGAGAAGACTGTGACATTCTACATAGTTGTTATAAAACAGGGGAAGGTCACTGTTACTGCTCAAATCACGTGATTGAAATAAATCACTGTGACATCCATATAAATAAGACTGACGTTCCTTCCAGTATGCTTACACTTCGACTGGATGCGTTTAATGGCGCATACTTGAGTACGAGTTACAGCTTACAGGTACGTGCTTTACAATATTGTCATTATAACAATAGATGTGTTAAAATAACAAAAAGTCTTTATCTATCTAACCTCTCAATTTAGACCCCTATTAGAAATTCTAATCTAAAATCAAAAATGTCTAAGATACGGTGATTTCAGAACATTCATACCAGATTGTCAATTTCATTTAATATACATGTATATAATATAATTTAAAACAAATTATGAAAACGATTTTGAAAAAAAAACACAGATTTCGTCACGCATAAGTAATACAGGCTTGTTCTTTTTCAGTTGGGCAAAGCATCTTCATTGGCAGGAATAGATACTTGTAAGTTGTTTTGCGTATTTTGGTTGTTTGATTATTTTTTGTCTACATAGAGAGAACAAAGTTTTAAATGTAAGCTCATATACTGCCGCGGACAAAATATCTCCTTCACATACAGTATTAAAGAATGGTTAAGATGAAGTAAAAGTTTGCTAATAGATCAAAGTGCTAATTGATCGGAGAAATTGGCATACAGATTAATCGATGAATGAATAGATAGACAGACAGGCAAACAGACAGGTAGAGAGATAGATAGATGGATAGATAGAAAGAGAACACACGTATATTTATGAATATGTGGATAGATAGATAGATAGATAGATAGATAGATAGATAGATAGATAGATGGATGGATGGGTAGATAGATATATAGATAGATAGAGAATACACGTATATTTATGAATAGATAGATAGATAGATAGATAGATAGATAGATAGATAGATGAAGGTAGACAAAGTTTAATTTCATCCTTTTAATTTTCAGATAAACCACCTCATAATGTGCACACGTCTGAAACATATCTGTCCGGCGCATTTTTAGAATGGGATTTCCTTCCATCATGCTACAACAGAACAAAACTTCGGGTTACCTATGGACCGAGTAGTAATCCAACCAAAACTAAGTTGACACTGGAGGCCAACGCCACATCATTGTCAATAAACGGTCTAGATCTACATACAAAGTATACGGTTCGTTTTGTTGTGGTTTATGGAGA
This sequence comes from Pinna nobilis, assembly GCA_016161895.1. Classification (NCBI taxonomy): domain Eukaryota; kingdom Metazoa; phylum Mollusca; class Bivalvia; order Pterioida; family Pinnidae; genus Pinna; species Pinna nobilis. The sequence continues at coordinate 4,348 of JACSZP010009400.1, read as the reverse complement.
TGAGGAGAGCGACCCGCTAGAATTCCATTTCAAAACTGGTAAGTTGTAGATTTTTTTTATTTTTAACGACATTCCTTTCCTTCCTTTTCGGGCCGACGTCTTTATTGAGATTATCTAAAATGGTAAAATTTCTAATATAGTTTAGATTAAGATATACATGCCCACTCCGAAGGGGGGATAGGCTCATTAATAAAATACTTTTTTCCTGCTATTGTTTCAATTAAGGTTTTACTTAACTTTGCCCATTCCAAACTTAAATAGGAATGTATTTTCTCATAGAACTTACGTAACATAATTTGAGATGACGGTATTCTGCTATAATTTGCATCTCTGATAGGTACAACTCAAAGAAATTTGTTAAGTACATTGTATTTGAAATGTAGAAATAAATTCCAAATACATGTGCAAAACAAACTCATTTCTATTCACAGGTCTACCGGTGCCATATATTGTTGGCTTAGTCATTGGTAAGTGGAAAAATTATATTCACTTACATACTTTTGAAAGATTTCTTTCGAATTGTACATGAAAATGGGTTTTTGAAATAGAATATAATGTATATGTATTCGTACAGTTTAAAATATTTTTAAAACCCTTTACTCTAATATTATAACAGCGAGTCGAAATTATTCGTATTTGTTTGTTGTTGTTGTTGTTTTGGTTTTTTTTTTGTTTTTTTTTTTTTTGCTTTACGCCACACTCGACAATCTTTTAGTCATATGGGGACGGTCAGTATTTTATTGGTGGAGGCGAGAGTCCGGTTACAAATGCAACCAGGGAGAGACCACTGGTCATCAGCAAACTTTCTCAAATAATCAGTTTAGGTTTCAGCGAGCTTCGAACGCGCGCTGACAAGAGATGAGAGACTGGGTGATTTAAAGCGCGATGCTCCAACCATTCGGCCACGGAGGCCCGAAAGGAATACAGTTAATGAAGTGAATTAATTAGTAATAAAAATCTTCTTAATTATTGGTTCTTGAGAAGAGACCATTCTAGTGGCTCTTTTGAATAAAAAGTAATAATCGTGTCCATATAGATGTAAAATTTATCAAACCAATCGGCGTACGAGAAACAAGTGAATTCTTACAGGGACACTTATTTAATAAAAAGGTAAACTTGAAGAAGTAAGTATACCGAGGGATATTTGAAATTGTAAGTCCTAGAACATCACAAGTCTAGGATATTGATGGTCTCAACGTGGGGTTGTCCGGAAGGAGTCCAGAGCCCCTGTTGGAATGCCATACCTGTCGCAAATGTTCCAAGAGTGTGACCAATGTTTACCAGTTTGGTAAAAAGTAGATTTCGGTTGAAAAAGTCATATACTCTTTATCTAAGTAGCTAAATGCAGTCATTACTATTGTTCATTCTGAAGAGTATCATCCAAAGGGGAACTTCATAATGCTTAACTAGCTCACCGTATCGATCATCAAACTTCCATAGTGACGTTTTCAATCTTCCAACAACGTATCTCTGTATGAGTAGGATATTGGCGAGTCGTCTTACTCTCAGAACAAAACTTATATACGAAGAAAATGGCATGGCATAAGATGTAAGCTGTGATATTAACGCCATAAGCGCAGGAGAAGACGGGATATTGCTACCCAGGAACTGAAATTTTGTAAATATCAAAATCGAAATCGTCACGCTTATCATAAAGGGGGGTGTATTTACCGTCCTTCTCAATCGATAAAATGTTGTCTAAATAAGAATTGAGAAATTTACTGCCAAAACAATATAAAATTTTGTTTAATTGTTTGTCATATTAACATTGATATAAACATATATCAATAATTGTCTTGTTTGAAAAAAGTTGTCAGTATTAACAAAAATAAGCAAATATTGAAGAACCTGTTTAATGTTAAGTTGCCTGATCAAAATGAATTACTGTTATAAAAATAATGACCGAACAATAAACATAACTTTGATATATATCATGATCTTTCTGAGTTTGGATAAAACCATGATCCAAAGCCATGATTGTATTGTTACGTTAAATGCCCCCCCCCCCTCCCCTCTGCTCGGTAGCCACTATTGCAAAGACCAAAATGAGACAAAGACAAATTGAGACTCTGTCTGTCATACTAGCCTTTAAACCTTTTTAATATACATGCTGATTTTCTATTTTTGAAGAGGGGATAGTTACCCTAGTGATAGTTGGTATTCTCCTGTGGATCCGCTTTATGACCAACAGAGGATCGCCTACTAAGATCGGTGACGTAACACAAATGTCAGATCTTGAAAATGGAACGCAGTCCAGAGACTCAAGACCACTTCCGGATCCTGTTGGCGAGTTTGAACCTGACACAAAACCTGCCGTTAGTATAAAGATTGCATGTAATCGTTATTAGGGATATGGTGGTTTTAAATATAACATTATTATTTGTTTGTTTGTTTGTTTTTATAATCCTAGTTAATCCATAAATGATCCACGTTGGAAGGTTCGATGTATGATATGATAAGTTTAAGTATTTTTACATACCCTCCAACTCTAAATGCGAACATTTGGCCTTGGTTGGCAAAATGATACAGATAACCGCGTACCCGCAAAAACATAGACGTAATTGTGAAAATTGATCGTTTGTTGTTTTGGTTTTCCGGGAATCTATATCATTTTTGTTAACCAAAGTTGCAGGATCGCTGTAACAGTAAAGGGTCTATTCTGATGCTTAAGGAGTTAAGTTGCAAAGGAAACCGTCCAAAAAGTTAGATACGTGAAACATAATGGAAAATGAATGGTCATACTTGCAATCGGGGGTTAAGTAATAATTACGTCTGTAGATGCAGACTTTTCTAAACTGTGAGTTACGCCGGGAAGCCTTTAAATTAGAAACAAAACATGTGTATCAATTGCACCGGAAACTCCCGACAGAAAGCATCCACCTTTACACCATCATATCAGTTATTTCCTAAAGGATATTCGCTTGAAGGTTGCTTAAAATGTTACTGTTCTTAATTAATGGCAACTTATTTATATTTTTGTTGATTGTTTTGTCATGTGTACTATCGTGACTCAATTCTTTTTCACCCATTAGCTCTTCGTGTCGCAATCTGACGAGGAAACATGTGGGTAACAACAATATTATGGTTAGGAACAATAAAAAACGAAAGCAATTCCTTAATATACCACTCTAGACTCTAGGCAGAATTTGAGCACTGTGGCAAATTAACAAAAGGTAACATTTATATAGTTAAATACCTCATTGAAAACTTTCTGTTTTAGTACACGAACAATGTGGAATCGTTGGTACTTCAGCAGTACGAAGACACACGAGAACTTGTTACAGAAGACAATGTTTATGATGACTTAACCGACTCTCTTAATGATCATATAACAATAACCCGGGACAAAATCAAGTTCTTGGAGCTTTTACACGAAGGATCATACCACACTGTCGTATCCGGTACAATACATAACAAGACAGGAGACGAATGGATGGTGGCTGTGAAATATCCTTCTGTATATGACGGTTGGTAATTTGCAGCTGTGTGTTTTGTGTATTTGGGTGCGTGCGTTGTGTATGTATGTATGGATGGATGGATGGATGGATGGATGCATGCATGCATGCATGTATGTATGTATGTATGTATGTATGTATGTACTCTTACAGTGCTACAATAAGTTTTGCTGTTAATACTAGATTGTATTGTATTGTAATTTTGTTTAACGTCCCACTCAAGAATATTTCACTCATATGGAGCCGTCACCATTTGCCGGTGAAGGGCGATTTTTTTAAGTATGTTCGGCACTGCTGGTTGTAGAAGAGGGAGGGTTCTTTAACGTACCAACCCCTACTGTGACACTGGACCTCGGTTTTTATTGTCTCTTCCGAAAGACAGGGACGGCCAACCTTAGAGTGGCGCTGCGGGAATCGAACGCCTAGACCATTCGATCCTGTTTATTCTAAATAAGTATCTAAATTAACCATACAGTTTATTATTTGTGAAGGCTTTCAGAAAATAAAAAGGACCCTGATCTTAAATCCTTGGTAAAATCTAACCAAAGTCAAAATTTAGCTTGGCCTTAATATAATGACCGAGTCTCAAGGCCCAAACCACGTCTCGGTCAGATGTCCCTGTCTTTCGGATGAGACAGTAAAAACCAAGGTCCCATGTCACAGTAGGTGTTGGCACCTTAAAGAACNNCGAGCATAGGCAAATGTGTAGCCTTCACTGGCACACAATGGAATACCCATGTAAGTGGAAGATTCTTGAGTGGGACGTTGAATAACAATAAAATTAACCAACCTGGATAGATCTACCAAATTTAAATGCTTTTGTGAAAATCAACCTAAACATATGACTATTTTGCAACAGAGTTAATAGTTGACTTTATTTCAATCTTTGTATA
>JACSZP010009392.1:0-17215 GCA_016161895.1 Pinna nobilis | reverse complement strand
ATTATATATATATGCATTCAAAGTTCATTTAATAAAGATACATTAAACACTATATAAAAACCTACGTATACGTAAAGGGCTCTTGGTTTGAATTGATAGAATTCTCTTTGCTAAATTTCTTTTTCGTTGTATATTAACATATATGTTTTTCTGTACACCTCAGAATTTAAATAGCGGTGGGATACTTTGGTTCCTGATAATTCAGTTGACGAGTGTACAAACATATAAATTTCGCAACACAATAATTTGTATTTTAATGGTCCACGAGGAAGTATCATAACTAATTTTAAAATTGGCTTTAAGTTGGTGAATTATTTACTTTTATTACCTCACTCAATAACTGTAAGAAAAATTATTGAATAGCAAATTAAGTTTACTCAGAAATTGAGTATATTTCAAAACCCGTTTATACTTAGATAATATAAATTTCAGTGATTTTTATGAAACTTGAACAATCTTCGGTTATCTAGTCAATGGGTTTATAGATATATACCAAGATTGTTGTTTTGTTTGAGGGATTTGTTTCATTCTAATGAAATTCTATATAGATTTCATTTATGCTGAAAATCTAAAATACTCTCGCGACTCAAACAAATTACTAATTTGCCCATAGGATTTAAAAGGGGGAAGTCAGTACCCAGTGGCTAAATTGTTTCCCGTAGCTCTTTATATATTCATTTATTTGTAATTAATTAAATAATTTATATATTGACCGATATATTTGTTGACTGTATTTATTTGTTTATTCATTTATTTATTTACATTTTTATTCCCAAAAGTGGTTCGCTTTTTGACAAATATAATCTAACTTGTTTTAAGGTATGGTATGGTATTATTGTTTAACGTCCCACTCAAGAATCTTTCACTCATATGGAGATGTCACCGTGTGCCGGTGAAGGGCTACAACTTTTGCCTGTGCTCGGCACTGCTGGCCGTAGAGCAGGGAGGGTTCTTAAACGTGCCAACACCACTGTGACACGGGGCATAGGTTTTTACTGACTCATCCGAAGGACAGGGACGGCCAACCGCGGAGTGGCGCTGACGTGGCTCGAACCCAGATCTCCCGATTCGCAGTCGAACACGCTAACCACTCGGCCACGGAGGCCCCACCTGTTTTAAGAGACCGTCCATGGGGAGGAATAAAGATGGTCACATATAACAGGTGCTCTCTTAATTCAGGTGATTGATATAGGAAAATGTCATATAAGAAACCACATGGTTTGGTTATACATGACAGGTAGTCCATTGATTCTGTGGGTCAATAAGGCAGGTAAGACTTTAGATTAATATACCAAAGTTGATTGTGTTATTTACAAATACCCACGACAATAACAGTTAACAAAGTCCAATTTGAGATTACAGTAAGTCCGGTTTACTCGAAAAATAATGATCTTTGTCAATATTCTATACAGTAAAATATACAATCTTTTTGGGGATGGTTGGGGTTTCGCTGCATACTCTGCTGAAATACTATTGTATTCCTATCATCCGGGCGAGGATTTAACAACCGAGATTCCAAGTTAAAGCAGCGACGTACATATATTACAGAGACTGGTAACTTCCTATTCTCTCTATTGATTCGTCGTTCGCGACGGAAGTGACGATCGGTGCCTTTCATTGTTAGCATATATGGTTAACGTATTTACTGAGGGGTTCCAAACGGTCTTTTGAAAGATGAGATTTCTATGCTTGCTCGTAATTAGTCAATCACGATTTATTAAATGTGTTTTATACAACTGTTTTTATTGCTTAACTGTTTGGCGCTAATTGGCAAGATATTTCTTCCTTCACGTTTCTATAAAACCTGATCTCGTCTAGATAGTTGAGAACAATAGCGGGCTTGTGATCACGCGAGAGTTTGATTGGCCGCTAGTCTCTGTGTTATATACGTCTGTGGTTAAAGTACATGGATTTGTAGTTTTATATCTCTTTTTGCGTTAGAGAATTTCCACTTCGACGTCAGGCTTATTTACGGCAACAACGTCTGTTACACTGTACATTGTTTCATATTCAGCCGTTGGAGAGACTGTGTCGGTGACGTCCACAGATGTTACACCTGCAGAGGGACCAGTACACACAGTTATCTCCCTTGTCCTGCTCATAGTCATCCTGGCCATTGTTGGATTTAACTTCACTGTGTCCATAATTATGCTGTGGAGGTTTTCAATAAATTATGCCCAGTAAGTTCAATTTTGAATAATTTTGTTGCTGCTTTAAGAAGTTTTTCTAGTATTACAAAATGTAATCTAAAACGAGGGCTTTCGCGTTCTTTACTTGTATGGAGCTAGCTAATTGACAGAAAATGCTGGATTATATTACATTGTTAATCAGTGACAGATCTGTGAACACTTATTGTGTTGCTGGAATTGTTGCTGTCTGTTTAATTGTTTATTATGTTGCTTTAAGTTCCTACCGTATTTAATCCAAAGATACGCCATTCCTATATGAAACTTAAATATAATTTAAATAACTCCTTCTCGTCTCCAGTCAGTGGATCTGAAAATGTGCCTAAACAGCAATCATGGCATGTCTAGATAATTAATAATCAGTTATTCTCCATTACGCGACGTAAAAAATAAAATAGCAGAAACAAAACAAACATATCAATGTATATGTAACGCTGAAGCTTTCCACGAATGTCACTTGGATTACTTTCATTAAAACTGTAATCAGTGATTTAATCCAACCTACAAATATAACATATAGAATATGCCTTTTTGATTTAATATCTCATTTATTGTTAATATAGACAACATCACGAAGACAGGACATCAAAGCAATCAAGCTATCAAGGTAAGCAGATTATTATATTGTATTGTTGTTAAACGTCCAACTCAAGAATATTTCACTCATATGGAGACCTCGTGTTCCGGTGAAGAGCTACATATTTTGCCTGTGTTCGGCACTGCTGACTGTAAAGCAGGGAGGGTTCTTTAACATGCCATCACCTACTGTGACACGGGACCTCGGATTTTACTGTCTCATCCGTAAGACAGGGACGACCAACCGCGGAGTGGCGCTACGCTGCTCGATTCGTAGTCGGACACGCTAACCACTCGGCAATGGAGGCCCCGCAGATATTTTAAAACGAAGTTTGACAAGGTCAAGGAAACATGTATCCCTATCATATTTTTTTTAAACCATGTCCACAAGAAGATAATGCAAAATAAAGCCATGAACGGAATGCACAAAATTCTGATATAAACGTATTGTTAGCTACATGTAGGTATGTGCAATCAGCTGTCAAGATATATATAAAAAAGATATTAAATTGACCAGTACTAAAATCGAATGTTTTAGTTTAAGGTAAACGCAAATTGTTCATACATCATTGAAATGCTTCGAGCATGGCGCGATATGCCGTACTTGAAATTTATTGCATGTTAAGTATTTCCTTTCAAATTCCCGAATCAAAAAAGTCACAAAGTATTATACTCGATGAGACACAGGCCAAGTGCCATGACACGCGCGGTGATGTTAAAGATATGACCTGTATATTATTTTTCAAAAGGACTAATACATCGTTTGTTTTGAATATCTATGGCTAAATTGTAAGATCATTTAGCCGTTGACAAATTCGTTGAGACTACAATCTCTAGTCAACAATGGATCAGGTGCTTGTTGATATCTCGATTTATTGTTCCAAGAGTTTACTTGCGGAGGTTCTTTGATATTTTCCAAAATACTAATGTTACCGTGGCCTCCCCGATGAAAAACATACCGCCATCACGTGATCGAAAGAATATCGAGTGCAGGGTGTGTTTTGAACAGCTACATATTAACGTTTAAATTTCCAGGGACAGCTGAAGAGATAGAGATGAATGCAGAGGGATATGAATCTCCCATAATTCCTGCAGAGAGATCGGAAATTAGGATTTACACGGAACTAAGTTAAGGTCATTTTGCCATGACCTTATGATGAATGCGACAATTACTCAAAACTGCAGCTGTTTCATGAAAAAGTTTTTATAGTTTGCAATATAAATAAAAATGAAATTATCTTAATCAATAAATGTTGGTGTTGATGTCCCTGCTATAATTAAAAATCAGTTTAAGCTGTGTAATATAATTATTGTCCAGGGAAGGTAAGAACAGGGTAAACAAATTGGTCTCTTAATTAAGGTGACTTTATTGGAACACACTAATGGGGTCATACATTTTGATCAAATTTAGCAGATAGTATTTTATCCATTTGGACACTAAGGCAATTTAGACTGTATTATTTATATCTACTGTAAATCCGGTTTTATTTGCGATATTTTTCGAAAATAAAAGTCTCGCTTAATATACAACCCTTAGATAAATGCTCAATACAACATAAACTTAGAATACTTAGCAAGCAAACACGCGAAAATATAGTGTCGCGAATAACTGCATGGCTACCAATTCGCCAAAATAAAGTTCCGCGAAAATTTCTTGTCACAGTAGGTGTTGGCATGCTAAAGAACCCTCCCTGCTATACGACCAGTAGTGCCGAGCACATGCAAAATTTGTCGCCATTCACCGGCACACGGTGACGTCGCCATATTCTTGAGTGGGACCTTAACAACAACAACAACAACAACACATTTTAAGTTGTCTTCAGTGTAAATGATCAGGTTTTTCTATGGCCTTGTTTTTGTATAACATCTTATTGACTTCTAAAGTCTTAGAATGCCATTGGTTAACTTTGATCACGTAAAAACAGTCGACGTTCAATACAGTTCTGCGATTTTCTAAAATCGGGTTGCTGGGATTTATATTGGATTGATGCAAGAGTTATTTCCCGTTGTTGGATTCCAAACTAAGATGGCGTCGAACGAGATCAGATGCTGGTTTGCTGTCACATCGAATGCGAAAATTTCTTATAAAAGGGTCAAATAATATGACGGAAATACTCTGAAAGTAATCCATAGGTCTGTTATCTTATTTTCCAAGTACATGTACTTGAAAGCAGAACAATTGTATAAAGGTAGGCATATGACGAAGTCCGACTTGACAAACCGCTGGGCCGGGCCACCTCTGTGTTCCCGATACGCCTACTCATTAAAAATACTAATTAGATAAGTAGGTGTGAAAGAGGCCTTTCCAAGGGTTGGGACCAAATGTGTTACCTGTACAAGTAGATGTTTGGAGAATTATAGAAAGTTAATTTTAAATACGAAATTCTAAAATGAAAAATGACAAAAAATTACGAAAATTGATTCGGTTCCTTTTAAAAATAGAGAGAAAACGAAAAACATACCGTAAAATAAGAATGGTCATTGGTTTATAATATAGGTATATAAGTGATCCATTCGTGAAGATGCTGAGTATTGACCGGACTTCCTCTATAGAATCTCGTTTGACCTGGCCATCAAGCTTGTCAGCATCAGTTCAAATCTAGCTGTTGGTCTGAGCAGATACCAATATGCCACCAAAGAAAGGGACAAAACAAAAAAAGGTCAGATTCAATAGAAAAAGAAAACAAGAATCAGACCATGATTCTCTTGATATTGTTCCTGTTATGCAAGAAAACGAGGAAAATGGTCTAGATGAAGATGACATGGTTGCTAAAAAGACCAGAACTGAAAGTTCCAAGAAGTTGAACAAGCTCTGTGCGAATGATTCGCAGACCATCCATTGTTTTATGATATGTTTGACCCTGGCTTCAAAATACTCAGAGAAAATCCATTTCTCAAACATCGAAGGTTATAATAACCGGAACCAATGTACTGGCAAAAAAACACTTTGCTGCGACTAGTAGCACCACCAATCGTAAGGTCGTGCGACCAGTCGAACAAAATGCAAATGATCGCAACACAATTTTTTAGATTGCACTATCAATGACACGATCGATCGTAAGGTGGCACGACAAATCGTGCGACTTTTTCACCCGCGATCATATGCGACTGGTGGTGGAGCATGCGCGATTGGTTGTGCGACTATGTAATACCCGTCTGCGATTAGGAATCGCAGGCTTGAAGTTTTGAACATGAGCAACGACCTTGCTACGATTGATTTTGCTCCCACGATCCCCCACGACCCCTGCGACTAGTCGTACGATCTTCCTACGATTTGTTCACGACTGTAAACAAAAATCATATTTTTTTTCTATTTTATTGTTCTTTTCTCCTTGTTATTGTCACGCATTTGTCAGAGCACTGATTACCTACAATAGAATGACTTATTTGACTTACTGTAAATCCAGACATTTTCGCGGAACTTTATTTTGGCGAATCGGTAGTATGCAATTATTCGCGATACTTTATTTTCGCTTGTTTGCTTGTAAAGTATTCTAATTTCATGTCGTATTGAACATTTTATTTACGGTTTTTATATTAAGCGAGACTTTTATTTACGCGAGTAAGTGCTCTTGCGTAATTACGCGAAAATAAAGTTCTCGAGAATAAAACCGGATTTAGAGTATTTGGGTTATGATCAGTGTACTGATTATCTATGTCAAGAGTGTATTCACTATGATTTAACTGCCATAGCAGGTCAATGGTCAGGGCAAGGGTTACCTTTGGTACGAGGACTTCTTTGACCGGGTTAATAACCCCATCTGGGCCACTGTGTAAAGGTTAAGTCCCGCGTCAATTGCGCTGCCTAAGATTCTCATCGTCTGCGGACAATTTTACGTGATATTTTGGTCACAGGTGCCACTGAGCAAAATATCTATCTTGTTTGATCTTAAGCTGCATGAAACCAAAGTCTTAGCGTGTGTGGGCTGCACTGAGTCACACTCAAAAATATTTCACTCATATCGAGACGTCACAGTGTGCCGAAGAAGGGCGACACATTTTGCTTGTGCTCGGCACTGCTGGTCGTAGAGCAGAGGGGTTCTTTAACGTGCCAACATCGACTGCGACACGGGACCTCGGTTTTTACTGTCTCATCCGAAAGACAGGGCGGCCAACCGTGAAGTGGCGTTGCAGGAATCGAACCTCGGCTCGAAGTCAAACACGCTAACCACTCGGCCACGGAGGCCCCGCGGGCACCTTTAGTTGCCTGTCATTCGGATATACAAGGAACATATAAATGCTGTTAATAATTAATAAACAATAAACTTGAAATACCGAACGAAAATTAAAATCGTATTGATACTTTCTTCAGTGATCTGACTCTAAAATTCAATACCAAATACATTTTATTACAAGTTATCATCTCATCGTAAATCACAAAACTGACATTTATATCGAATTGATTTATGAAAGTTTTGCGACGAAAATGGACTTACTACTTCAAACTCAAAGAGATTGTCATTATTCCCTTTTGGCTAAAGTGCTTAATGCCTGTGTAGAGGCACTGGGTATTGATATACGTAAAAATAAATTTCACACAAAATTCGTATTTGGAAGAGTGGCTCTTATTACCAAGCCTATTTAATGGAGGATGTCTGCAATCGGTAATATCCCCAAAGTTTCTATAATTAAATGACATTAATACAATATTGTCGACAAATATGGTGAACTGGAAATACTCTCGATTATTAAAACTTAAAGTGCACAAATTAAGTGCATTGTACGCAACAATTGAATAAGTTCCTGGTATCAATTTAGAAAATTCTCAATATTGATTAATGACGCAAACAAAACACTTGTCCATCTATGAGAATGCTCTTCTCTACAAAACATCGTGACGGTCACAAGCAGTTTCAAATTCCCTTTCGAAACATGGACAAGTGTTATTCAAATTTGAAAATACGCAAAATAATTGAGTGCAAAACTGATGCCACTTTTACAAGAATGTCAACAACAAAAACAACAAAAAGCCTTATGTACTAAAAAAACATACGTTAGCAGCCAAATTTGGGATTGAGGTAAGGGGAAGATGCCTCTCGATGTAACGCACGAAGATCCAACCATCTCATTTGTTTAAAACGATTAGCAAATGAAAACTGTATGCCCAATAAAACAGCAAGGTGATATGTTTTAGCTTTTTCCTTGATGACCTGGGGTTGTCGTGACCTAGCGGTAAGCGTATTTTACTTTGAACTGAAAGGTTTGGGGCTCCAGCCCAATCCAAAGTACTGCTGTCCGTCCCTGTCTTTCAGATAATACAGTAAAAAATATCAAGGTAGTTGTTGGCACGTTAAAGAACCCTGACAGGTAAGATTGTCTTGAATATCATTTCGTCTGGGCTACTCTTTACGAATTCCTGATGTTCAAGAGAAGAGACAAGTACTTTACTTTGTAGCCAGACTTTGCTTCCAACTATTGCCTTACCAAATCCCATGTTCCTGGGCTTCCAACTATTGCCTTACCAAATCCCATGTTCCTGGGCTTCCAACTATTGCCTTACCAAATCCCATGTTCCTGGGCTTCCGACTATTGCCTTACCAAATCCCATGTTCCGGGGCCTCCGACTATTGCCTTATCAAATTCCATGTTCCTGGGCTCGAACTCTCGATTTTCAAGAGTAAAGGCACGTGCTCTTTTTTCCAGTTAGGGCAGTTCCTAGCTATAAAGAACTAGTCACAGTGTTATCCTGAAAATTGTCATAAAGTAAAAACACATGCTTCAAAATTATGGTCAGCGTAATTGTAACTCCCAATCACAGGACCTTTAATTGTATTCTTTATTGTTCAAAACGGAAATCAGGAGAATTACAATACTACTTGTTGGAAGCTAAATATCAGGCAAGAGTGGGACGGCATGAGAAAGGGGTGAGTAAGGGGGGACACAGGTTTTGCCATTATTTTTTATCAAAATATCAATATCTTTTCGCAGGTTGCTATTGTGATTTCCGCTTGATACATTTTCGATCGCATATGGTAGTTGTATCGGTGGGTATCAATGCACCTTTTGTTATTTCAAGCTCGTTTACAGAACCGATTACAAACTATCACTTTAATAGGAGTAATTACAAATGACTATTACACTTTGCTAAGATTTATTTTGCTGCAGATTTACACAAGAGTCATCAGTTTTTCTACACGTTGTAGGAACCTAATTGACAGTAGTGGATGAGAAACCCGGCTACAGGATTATCCGGGTAATTACCAGCAATCTACGCTTGTCTACTCTACCCTATCTTATGATTCAAGTATATATCTCTTTTATTTGCCACACTGCCTGAAGATTGCAGTTTCTTATAGTTCTCTTTGAACTGGTAGATCCTTACGGATAATACATTTACATTCAAATAGATCATAATAAAAGTAACACACATCAGTGTAAATTTATATAATAATTATAAATACATGTAGATATATTAGAACATAGCCTATTTTAAACTTGCATAGGCTAATTGATATGAAACATCCTGTCATTTTCATACGTATTTTCTATATCAGTTTAGAAATCTTAATGACAGTAGGATCCACACAATTAATTGAATCTCGTCGAAGAATGTCATGTAGCATACATGTTTAAGTACAGCTCGCTCCACTTGAAATATGTCAATTGGTTGTATGTGTGTTTAACGATACACACAATTCTTTCATTTATACTGCGACGTCACCATATGCCATCAAGGGCAAACAAGTTAAGCTTTGCTCGGTCTTTGAACTGGGAAAGTTCTTTCTCTGATCTCGGACAGAGAAATTCATCAATGTACCCGTTCTGAGAGATATCTGTCTCGCACCCCGCGTGCTTGTCTCGAACCCTCCGACGTCACTTCCAGTAACTTTTGGTCTACTTCTGACGTATATTTTGTCCGCTTGAATACAGTGCTGCACCTATATATTTACTTCTTAGAAAAACATTATTTGAGGGTGAGAGAAAAATAATCAACCACCACTTTGAACAGGAACAGAAAAATCTCACCCTCGGGTGAGATTTCTATGTCTCTGTACAAAGTGGTGATATATTCTATTTTCATGTACTGCTATTGACTTTCTCATACAAAACCCAATGACAACCAACAACAGCAAGACATGGACTCGAAACCACAACCTCACGATCAGAAACGAACACGCTAACCATTGAGCCAGGGCGCTCACATAAATAAATGTTGTTGTTTGTGTTGTTGTTTAACGTCCCACTCATGAATATTTCACTCATATGGAGACGTCACCGGGTGTCAGTGAAGGGCGACAAAGTTTGCCTATGTTCGGCACTGTTCGCCGTAGAACAGGGGGGTCTTTAACGTGCCAACACCTACTGTGACACTGGACTTCGATTTTCACTGTCTCATCCGAAAGACAGGGCGGTCGAGTGGCGCTGTGGGATTTGAACCCCGGATCCTCTGATTCGAAGTCGAAGACGCTAACCAGAAATAAATGTAAACAAGAAGGGAAAAATGACAGAACAAAGATGTCGAGGCTCTTGAGATTGTTTAACGAAAACAATCGATTTTAAAAAGCATTTTCCACGCACTCTAACCATGAGTATCGTTAACTGTGTCAAAATGAATATACAAAGTCCTTGGTGGGTATTTTTAAAACGAGACAACCAGGGAACATAGCCAGAATGTATCTTCATCATTAAATGTGTAACGCACATTGTTTGTTCAGTTGTTTGACGAGACAGAAAAGAATATTTATTATTAAAGCAAATTTTAAATACAATGTCATGGATTTTTTTAATTGAAATAATGTCGCATTCTCATTATCTTCAGTGTAATTCCGTGTAGACTCTCATCTCTTGACTCTCTGTTGGAATTATGGGAGATTCATAGGCATCTGGACTCATCTCTATCTCTTCAATTGTCCCTAAAATAAAACATTTCAAATTTTACTACAAAACACACATATGTTTGACTTATATCATACAGTCATTTATTTTCAGCGCTTCTTGAGAGCGGACTTTCGTAAAAGTCGAATTACCTTTATGATTTTGCATCTTTCTAATATCTTTCCTCATGCATACTTCCGGTTTTCATGTTAACGTCTATATCATATACAGCATATATGAAACATGCTTATGTGTCAGCGTATTAACTTTAATTTGAATAAAGAAATTGGAGATGCTGCTTAAGCATACCACAAAGTATCCTAAGTCGAACATCAAATGTAGCCGAACAATTTGCGGACAGACCAGGAATTGAACCACGGACCCCCAAGACACTAGCAGGGCGATTTTACTGGCTGTGCTATTTTAGCGGGACGCATTTACTGACTGTGCTATTTGAACTAAATGTGCTCACTTCAAACCGAAAATAGAGTTAAAAAACATTTTTCAAAGCTCACGTGACTAGTGTGAAGAAATGCAGGATCACAACGATAAACCGGGCTAAATCGAAAGTTCCGTATTGAACTATATAATTATGTTCACTCCACTCAAAAATCTTCAATTAATAAAGAAAAGTCACTGACGATTTTAAATGTGACCTTATTCCTGGCACTTAAAAATTTGTGCAATCAGACGCACTTTCTATCGAAGCATGTATAATGTCGGGCGCTATCACCGAGACTCGATCCCAGGATCGTCCAGTCTCAGTACAACAAGACAAGAGACAAAGGTTTCCGGATCTTTTATTGATTTGCTTAGAGTGCCATATTCGACAACATTTAGACCATTTATTTGCAGTTTTTATACGACTGATTCCTGCGTCCCGTGACACCCGATAACGTTGGATTTTTTTATAGAACGACTCAAGAGAACTTTATCCTTGGCTGACGTCATTCCAGTGGGAATATTTTGTAGATAAACGTTCTATAATCATAGAAGGCATGACTACCGGATAAGCGTTATTGATTATCACGTGGTACATTGCATACATTTTGTTCTATTGGTTGAGGAGAAAATATCGTTAATTTTGAACCGTGTAAGACATTACCAACCTTCCGAAAATAAACTGGAAATCTTTCTTATACATGTATAATCGGCCTAGTTGGAACTACACCGAAGCGGTGACTGGTGATTAGCGTATTTGATTTCTGATCGTGAGATCCGGGGTTCGGGCCCGAGCCATGCTTTGGTTTGATGTCCCTGTCTTTCGGATGAGACAATAAACCGAGATCCCGTACACTCCCGTATCACAGTCGGTATCGGCACGTTAGAGAATCCTTCCTGTTCTACAGACATAGGTGAGGAGGATAGTCAACATTTGTCGCCCTTCATTGACACAAGGTGATTACTTTATTTAAGTTGAATGTTAAACGACAACCAACTACAGTCTTATTTGTTTAAAGAGACCGTCCAAGGGAAGAGGTAAATAGGGTCACATATTACAGGTGGTCTCTTAATTCAGGTGATAGAAAAAAACGTCATTTTTGAACCATTAATTTAGGTCACAAAAGACAAGCAGTCCTTTAATGTATTGGGTCACTTAGGCAGCTTAGACTGTACATCGATATTCAACTGTAATGTGACAATCGTGCGAGATTTGTGTCGTAAACGGAGTTAATCAAATCTTTGTTATAGGTAATATACTGGTCAACTTATTTGAAGTACCACACGCGTCAATAGTTCTCAGTGTCACAAATTGTTTACGTTTTCAATTGTTATTCGTTTAATAGGAAATGAAACACTTGATTTGATAACAGGTTGAATAAAACGCGCTATTAGACACTTCAACAATGATAAATGGACAATTTACATGGGAACCATGATATATTGAACCATGATATTATAACGATTTCCTGTTTATATTGAAACGATTTTTATTTGAATTAGCTAGTTTGTTTGATTTCAATTTAAACCAAATTATTGTGAAATTCAGGTCTATTTGAAAGACCTAAAACCCCGTCAGTTGCTATCCACGTACCACTGCATAATAATCTATAGAGTCAAACACTTCTTATTCCACTCGGTTCTACAAACCTTATCCGACAAACACAACTTGAAACTTTATGATCTTTACGATATTTAAGTCCCCACAAGAAGTCTCCTGTGAAATTGCCTGTAACGGCAAATTTTATTTTTCACAATAGTCCGTTTATAATACATTTTTGTATTCAACGAACACCTAATTGACACATGCTTCGTTAATGTTGATGTACGCAACAGATGTATTTCTATACAGGTATCTTCTATTTGCTATGGCATTACCTGATACTTTACCGCATTTTTATTTCCTCAAAACGAAGGGCTAGGTAAATTATTATAGATTCGAACTCTCGACCTCCGATTCTCATGTGCGCCCAATTGCTGTGGAGCGTCCTTCATTGCTTTAAATGATGTGAGAAGAATTGATGGATGATTCGCCACATATAGTAAGTGCAATTAGTTGCTTACACTGAAAGCAGTATCAGCTACACTAAATAAGAGGAAAAAAACGTGGTGGTTGGACGGGAGGGGCGGTCGCCAGATCTGGTTCAAAGCCAAGACACCGATCCCTTTTTCCTCTATAACGCCAAAAGCCGAGCATAGGCAGGCAAATAAAGTCTTCATCTACTTTTAGTATAAGGCAAAGCAATCTTCACTTTTACACATAAAGCAAACAATGCCGCAAAGATAATACAAAACAGCTACTTGCAGATTTATTCGAAAAAGTAAAGGAAATAATCAAAAAGTCTACATACCTCGTGTAGTTGATTCCTTTGATATTTTGTCCTGATGTTGGGGTCTAAACAAAGAACAAAGAGAATAATAATGGATCACATATGAGCACAGATATATAGGCAGAAGAGTGATTCGGGGCTTTGAAAAACTTAGTGCAAGAGGTAAAATGAAAGTGATTTAAGTAAAACAAGAGGATGGTAGAATTATAAGAAACACATTGACATTTAACCCGATATTGAATAACCAACAATTTCTTATTTATTTTTAGATACACATCTACATTAAATCGGATATTGATTAACCAACACTTTCCTTTTGATTGAAACATCTCTTTTGTCCGTTATCGTTTAAATCACACTCGAAAATCGAAGCTGGCTACCAATATGCACGGAAAAAGACCAAGGGCTTAATTGAAATAATTGTGTTAAGCACGAGCGAAGAACCAACCATTCAAAAAGAACCTCAACTGATCAATTTAAGAATTACAAATGTGCGACATAGATTATAAAATCTTTAAGCAACTGAAACAACTACTACAACAAATGCACAACCAACAACAGGATACATTTTTTCCATATTGTGACTTCGCTTCATAGGTTATCAACTATACTGTCACAATTTGCGAATTTCCTACTAGAAACAAAACGTGGAGCCTCGTCCCTCGATCGACTTATTTTTCAAATCTAAGAAATTTGTAAGTCTTTTGACGAGTAATATGTCTGTATGTATTTTCGAAATGAAGCTTACAGGTGTAAATTTGTCGAAAATCTCAGCAATAAAACCAAGGTTGCAGCGAAGTTACATCCAACTATCGTCAGAATGACTACAAGTAGCACCATGAGAAGCATAAGGGAGATAACTGTGTGCACTGGTCCCTCTACTGGTGTAACATCTGTGCACGTCACCAACTCAGTCACCCCAACCGCTATATATAGAAAAGAAATATATGTAAATATGCTTTGAAAAGATACAAATTTTTTTCTAATAAATTAAGCCTGTGTTAAATCATAATCATGACAAAAACTGGATCGAGTATTTCCTTATTATTTCTTCAAATGTGTAATTATGAACTATGAATTATGAATGTTGTTAAACTGTTATGTAACGTATCACTGGAATCTATCCAACGGATGAAAAGGTACTATCCAATACTGTTGAAAAAATATAAATGTTGAACTGAAAACGGACTTATGGTCTTTGAAGAGTGAGAGTTAAATTTGCGTAACGACACCTATTGTAGTACTACACCTCTGCTTTTACTGTATCTTCCTAAAGAGGGGCGAAGTCAGTCACGTCCAATTGAAGTACAAACCTTGCATCATCAGAAAGAAATGAAAAACCACCCGCAACCCGTTTTGGTTCGAACCCTTAACCCTGCTGTCTTAAGACCGTACACAAATCTAGATCATATCCATTAATAAATGCCCGAATGAAAATATTCATAACCGTATCTGATTTATTTTTGCACAAAGCTATATTCCGATGAAATGAGATATTTTAAATGTTGTTTCTTTGTTAAGAAGCGAGAGGACACATTCATAGTATAGATCAAAATTGCTTATGGTCACGGTTACGATGTCTCTACCAATGTCAGTTCAAAATGTTAAGAGACGAGATGTTTCCGTTTATTAAACAGGAAGTCGCTTCCCTTGTAGCTTATATCTAAAATGGACGTCCCTACGACCTTAGGAAAATACTAATAAAAATAAACTTAAATCAAAACATTGTCGCTTTGTCAAAGGTGTTAATTTTGACTCACTCACAATGTTTCTGCCTCCAAAACTTCAAAGAACTTTGAAGAATTGTGAATAAGAAAGGAAAATATCAATTTGGAGGGTAAAAAAATCAAATTTCACGGAAGTTGCTCTAAATACATGCACGTGCAAATCAATCAAAACGAAACCACTTTGAGGATGAAGGAAGAATGCGGACGACCAAAAGTAGGAATAAGAGGGGAAAAGGAATAGGAGGGATATGAAAACAAACGAACGCGCCAAACGGAGAACATACTTATATTTGAAACGTTTCAATGCTAGAGGACATGTATAAACTAAGCATAGTGTTTAAACTTTGCATTCGAAGTAGCAGCGTTTCTCACTAACATTAATGTGTAAGCATCTCGGAATTTCATTTTCTCCCCTCTAATGCACGACATAACGGAATTGTTATGTTTGCCTAATTCGTTAGTAATGCTATATATCAGGCGTCATATTCAATTGAATAATAATTGTTTTTCATGCAACATTTTAGTCAAATATCAAACACTTTTAGCATGAATAGATATAAAACAACATAATAAGGATACACAAAGGGGTAACTTTGAGATTTCAATTTTTTGTGTCTTTTTTTATTTCAGTGGTCATTATTCAAGTTATTTTTTCGGCAAAAGACCCACTGTTTCCAAATATCAAATATTTATCGTAATGTTTTATGCATTACAAAGATACACAAATCAAAAAGTTCATCCTTCAATGAATGTACCCATGTTGCTGCAGACCTTAAGGAACGAAATTGAGAGGGGAAGGGGGCTAGTGGTTATAAGAACGACGAGCGGAGCTTAGCATAAAATATAATATAACAATACGGAGACGTCTCCGTGTGCCGGTGAAGGTCTAAAAAATTTGCCTCTGATCGGAACTGCTGGCCGTAGAGCAGGGACGATTCTTTAACTTACAAACACCTCCTGTGACACGGGACATCGGTATTTCCCGTCTCATCCGAAAGACAGGGACGGTCAGCCGCAGTGTAACGCTGCGCGGATTCGAACCTCAGACTCTACGATTCGAAGTCGACCTCGGTAACCATTCGGCCACGGCGGCCCATCTGTGAAGTGCTAGCTATTATTCATGTTCTGTGGAAATATATATTAAAATATAATGTAGTCAGTAAACTGAGAGATAAGTTTGTTTTCCTTTAACATGAGTATGCTGCCCATGCATTGTTGAATTTTTATTAAAATTTCCATGCTTTTTTCGCGGGTGGGGTTGAAACTTTACAATAAGGAATGCCGGACAAATAAACTGTTTGAAGACAGTATAAGTTAAATATCATTCATATTTTATCAAAGTAAGTTTAATTGAGAATTGCAATAATGAAATTGTAATAGATAAACACTGGCATCAATTTATTTTTTCCTCTGGTACACGTTTACTTGTATATCTCCCAATGTGCCAATGTATGCTCCTTTAAAGTAAACTCCCTTTTTTCGCATTTTACGTTGGTCATTGAGAGTAACAAGGGATTAGAAGCATATTCATGTGCAGATACAGTCTAACTAATGGTATGGTATGGCATTATTGTTTAACTTCCTACTCAAGAATATTTCATTCATATGGAGACTGAGCCATCAAAAACTGGAAAATCTTCAAAATATAGGGGCTTCAATTTTAGCAGAATAAATATAACATTTTCCTTATTTTTTTTCTTGAAAAATCTGAATGTTTTTTTCTTCATAATAGGGGTTAAGATCTAATGGAAAACACAATATACAACTAGGGGACTGCGCTGGGGACAAAATTAGTTTCTTGTTTAGTGATGAAGAAAGAGAAAGTTCCATAGAAATAATGAAAAAGTACCAATATAAATTTTTCAATCTCATTTCCATGTTATCACACATTTTTTGTGATTATCTTTTCTGTTACCACCAAATACTTACCAGTAGAATCTTGCATAAGGCAGCCAGATACGGGATCACAGTCCGTACAATTGCAGCTATAAATACATTTTAACCCATATGTACCATTCCGGCATATGTCTGAACAATTCCTGCCATATGTTCCTGGTGGACACACTGTAAAGTAAACACAAATTTTATATGGTTAAGCCTCCATGAATGTGTGTGTACGCGTACCAGCTGCTATATATAT
>JACSZP010009389.1:0-16018 GCA_016161895.1 Pinna nobilis | reverse complement strand
AGTAACTAAACACAGAAGTAAAACATAAGGTCTCATGGCCACAACCAGCCATCTGTAGACATTATACAATACAATCTACAGAGACACTGTCACACAGTAACTAAACACAGAAGTAAAACATAAGGTCTCATGGCCACAACCAGCCATCTGTAGACATTATACAATACAATCTATAGAGACACTGTCACACAGTAACTAAACACAGAAGTAAAACATAAGGTATCATGGCCACAACCAGCCACCTGTAGACATTATACAATACAATCTATAGAGACACTGTCACACAGTAACTAAACACAGAAGTAAAACATAAGGTCTCATGGCCACAACCAGCCACCTGTAGACATTATACAATACAATCTACAGAGACACTGTCACACAGTAACTAAACAGCAACAAGGCAATCAGTAAACTGATGTATACTCCCCGAGGCTAACTTTATTCGAGGCAAACTTAAAATTTGTTTATGACTTTGACCTTGGGTCAGGGTCAGTGATTATCTGTTTGTAATGAGTAACATTTGTATGAATTATGATCCAGGTCACTCAATACTGGAAAGAGATAGGGGCAAAATAAGATTTTAAGTCCTAAATACAGAATTACTTTGACATTTGACCTTTGGCCATGAAACAAGGTGGGCCAAACCCAGGGTCATTGGCACTATATTTTGTAAGTTCAACCTAAATACATATACATGAAAGCTCAGGGTTAAAGAGATAAGGCTCCAGTCACGGATGCAAAGACAGATGGACGGGCAAAGCGTGACTATATGTCAATCGGAGTCCATCAGTCAAGTATACTCGGCACTTATGGCCACTGAGCAGTGACGGTTCTTTAATGTGCTGACACATTACTGCAGCAACACAGGAACTCAGATATTACTCTCTCATCCAAAGGACAGGGATAGCAAAACGCAGTGTCTCAGATTTGGTCCCACAACCTCATAATCCTTAGAAAGCAAACATGCTAGTCATTGAGCTAGGGGTGCCCCTATAGTGATAAACAGACAAAGAAAAAAGTCCCCTACCTGGCAGATGATAAGTTGGCGTAGTAATACACTAGATGTTTATCAACTCGCTTCATGGACTCATTTATAAATCGATCTACCACACCAAAGGCTCGGATGACGCTGGCACCGCTGACTGTCTCACTGAAATGATTATAAACTGGGGATCTGGTGACGGACTCTATTCTCTTCAACTGTCTTGCTGTGGGAATGTAGAATTTCTGAAAAGGGAAATAATTACTGGTCAGCTCTGCAGTGTTACACTCTATATATATACATTGGGGGTGTATCATTAGGTATCTACAGTCATGGAACATAAATATTCGTGACTTACATTATTTTCTTGACTTAATGTTTTACAGTATATATCAAAACCAACAATTTTTAATACCCCAAAAATCTCATAATTTCAGCAGAATGTTTGATTTATTATTTTTTTCATGAAGGAAATAGAATTCATATTTTGAAGCCTTTTGAAATTTAGATATAATCTTTGATAATTCTGAGAAATCAATGATTTTGAGCAGAAAAAAATTTTATGGGAACATTTTGTCATGTTTCATAAGAGTCTTAAAGAACAATAAGGGAACTGAAAAAATTCATCTGTAAGCAAAAAGTTTGTCATTTAAGTTACTAAACATGTACATGTACATTACTAAATGAATATATAGTAGTTTATGAATAAGGAGCTATCCTGCTTTAAATTAGTCAATATTTATCAAAGTCTGATATGATCTGTCGATTTTTCAAGCATTTACATGTATGAATTGTTGATTTTAAGAAGGAAACATCATTAGGGACGAATATCTATGTCCCATGACTGTATATACAACAAGATAAGTGTACACCTATGGTCATAAAAAGTATATAACCTCACTCATCAACAATTACCAAATCTGAAATGTACACAAATCAAACATACACAAAATTTAAACATCAGCACATGCATATGGTAACAAATTGGTATTAACCATAATTTAACAAATTATAAAGTGTCCATACATTCTTAATAATTTCAAAATTTTCCCCCTTCAGAAGAGACTCAAGATATTTCAAGTAGAATTAATAAGAAAGATCCCTAGTGTATTTTCTGAGAAATCGTGATAACAGCAATTTATTATATACGGTGGAGCCTCATTAATCCAGACATTTTTGTTCTCAAGTGATTTGTCTGGATAACTGAAGGATCTGGATAACTGAAACAATACCTCTATCATGATTTGAAGATATTAACCCTTTCAACACCACAGACCAAAATAGACTGGTCCAAGACAATAGAAAAGAGCATACAATTCAGATACTTGGAGTTGGAAGGGTTACTAATTCTGTTCCCAAGTAATTTTGATGGAAAGTGAATCATCCAGATTATTGGCGTCCAGATTAATGAGGCTCAACTGTATATGTCTGGCAATGAACAATAGACAATGGACAATATACCATGGATAAAAGGTGATTTTACGACCATCCTAGCTGTATGATAGTGGGTTAAACAGATTAAGGTATCAGACATGGTGAAATGATGGTGATGGTGGTATTGTGGCCTAGCATCCCACTCAAGAATATTTTACTTATATGGAGACGTCACCGTGTGCATGAATGTAGGCAAATTTTGCCTATGATTGGCACTTATGGCTGTAGAGCTTGGTGGGATCTTTAACATGCCATCATCTACTGTGACACGGGATCACGGTTTACACTGTCTCATACAAAAGACAGGCATGGCCTACCGTACCGTGGCTTGGGGTCAAACCTCGAACCTCTAGATTTGAAGTCGAACATGTTAATCAAAAGGCGGCGGCGGCCCCCATGGAAAATGAAATACAAATCTTATATACAACTTACCATTAGGAAGTAGTACAAAATGGCGACTGGCAAGATGACAACCAGGAATATCGGAGTATTAATGGTGACCACGATCAGTGTACTAACTGCCAGGAAGACCGAGTTGAATGTTATTCTAAAGGTCAAAGGTAAAGTGTTATCCATAATGTCAATGTCACTAGAGAAGCGATTTGTTATTCGGCCGATTGGTGTTGTATCAAAAAAGGACATCGGAGCTTGTAGCACTCTATCCAACATTCTGGCATGTAGAACCCCAGCGGCAACAACCATACGTATTGACATCAATATGGCGTAGATGAACACAAGCACAGCTGTAAACAGGAAGCAAAAACATGTATATTATAATATATTAGACCTAATAATACCTTATACATGTACCACCAAAGTACTCCAGCCCCTACCTGAGGTGCCCCAGCCCCATGCTGTATATATCCTGTTTATTTTTTTCTCAACATATAATCAAATTTTTGCTCAAGCTTGTTGGTGAACTGGGGACCAAAAAAAGGAAACTTGTGTCTTGCCCCCACCAATAGAAGATTATTCATAGATGAACCTAGCCTGTTCCAACTAGTACAACTTTACCATTGTGTTAAGTGCTAATTTTATGTTCACAATTTCAATTGGTCATATCTACACTTAATCCTATTTCTCAATTTTCTTACTTCCCTGGATGAGTTTGGAGTAAAAATGACCCATAATGGTTCCATGTTAAGCCTGTTTGTCAAATTGTGAGGTAACAGGTTTAGATACCCTCAGCAGAGGCAGGTTGTTTTTCCTGCCCTTAATATCTTAGACAGTTGAAACTGAGGTCCCATGTCACAACAGGTGCCTGTACCCTATACATGTATAACCCTCACTGCTCCCCACAGCCATAGGTGCCCAGCATAGGCAAAATTTGTCGCCCTTCATCTGCACACCATGATGTCTGACCATATAAGTGAAAGATTCTTATTGGGGACGTTCAACAACAAACACAAGAACAAACCTTGTACGATTCCAAGGATACCATAGATGGTAAGGTAACTATAGGACTGATCTATGTACTCCTGGGTGGTAGAAATATTGGTGTTGGTCTTGAGATACTCGTCCTCCGTCCAAAATGTCAGCCAGAAGTTGGCAGTAACACTAGCGGCATGGTAACCAGAAAATACCAAGATGACCACTATGCTGGCCCAGATACCCACACCTTTAGCATAGTCCCCAAACACTGACCACTTGATCTGTTCAAGAAAAATGAAGAGGTTATACTCAGCTACAGCTAAATTCTGTAGACATATAAGGTAATCTATGTGTAGGCCTATGTACTTATTAAAGTGGTATTGTGATATTTTCACATTCTGAACATTATGTGCTAATTCTAGAGCAATGCTTAATTAAGGGGTTGCTACGGCCATATACATGTAGGACCAAAGTCAGCCAAAATGAAGAAATGCTAATATTTTCACCAGGCCTGAAGTGGAGCCAAATATCTGTGTATGAATAAAGTCTTGGTGTATTTCTCATCACTTGTGTTCCCATTTTTTGTAAAAAGAGTTATTTTTCAGCACTTTTTTGAGAAGATTTGTACTGCTTTTGTCATTGACATGAGAACGCCAAAATTACAAAAAAAGCAACTTCACCAATTACATGTACCGGTATATAGTTGCTCCGGATGTATAGCGCATGACAGTTGAGTTTTCCTTTTTCATTTAACTGTCCACATGCTGAAATAATTCTAAAAGTTCAGGGGTTCCCCTACGACACACATGGGTTTTTGGTGCTCCAATTCAAAAATAGAAATACCAACTAAATCGCAGGTATTGGAAATGCAAGGTATATTTCGAGCTGAGCAGTTTGAGGGGTGTATTTCAGAATTTAATTCTGCATTAAGAAGAATCAGAACTGTCAAATTTTATTTCAATTTTTAATTTACTTTTCATGGTCTCAGGAAACCTTTAGCATGTTGATTATAAGGCCAATATTATAATGGCTATATCTTTTAATGATTAACTTTTTGTAACTCATTGATATCATTAATATGTTTTGCTTAATGTTGTACATACAATGGGATAATACGAAATATGCAGTTAGTGTTTAACAGACAGATTGAGCATAATTTCAAATGACCACTGCATTCTTCAGTGAATAATCCAAGATGGTTGTCACAACCCCTTAAGTTTCTTTATCATTTTATTCTGCATGTATGACAAAACTAATGGTATACAGTCTAACCTGCCTTAGTGACACACTGAATTAAACGAAAACCTGTCTTATGTGAGCTAAATAAGTGGTTCCCAAAATGGTTTTTCCTATATAAACCACCTGAATTAAGATACCACCTGTCATATGTGACCCTTTTTGCCCCTTCCCTTGGATGGTTGCTTAAAACAGGTTAGACTGTATATGGTTTTAAAAATACTCTCTGGTGTTTTCATTAGTTCATTGTGTGATATTATAATTACAATATGGCCACATCAGTAAAATGACTATGAATTTAATTGTTGATCCTTTATTTTACTAAACAAATACATAATTATGAAAATTGTAATTTTATTCCTCTCAAAAGCACCTGTTTTGTACAGATTTTGAGATTTCAGGCTCAAATGAACTCCTCTTTTGAAATATCTGAACAAACTCATTTTGCACAAATACTTCTTAAATCATTTTGCTCCTTAAATACATACAAAACACATACACATACAAGTTTTGGGTTTAAAAATCTAAAAAAAAATATATGCAGCAGAATGCTTGATGACAGGAGGAGATCAGAATAAAGTAGAGAACTAAACTATGACAAAACATAGTGTTGTTTGATTACCTCCCCTTGTTGTGAGGTCTCATCTGTAGTAAGTCTCTCAGTAACCCTCGGTTTGTCCATTTTCTGATGGTCTGGGGTGGGAGGTCTCTCTGATGTTCTACGTTTCCTAATATCAAAATAAAACCCAGAGTAAAAACACCAAAGCTGAACATGTACAAGAGTCAGATCTTTATAAGGGTGTAAGATCCAAATAAATAAAACTTCAGACTTGATATGAAAACAAAAAAAATTGATGTGCACTATTTCAAAGGAACAAAGTGATGCATAAATCAACACAATAGGACAGACAGAGAGAGAGAGAGAGAGAGAAAGAGAGAAAGAGAGAGCCAGAGAGAGAGCGAGAGCCAGAGAGAGAGAGAGAGAGAAAGTGCGAGAGCCAGAGAGAGAGAGAGAGAAAAGGGAGAGCCAGAGAGAGAGAGAGCCAGAGAGAGAGAGAGAACTCAAATATCGGTGTGACATGTGCCCTTGGGATACTGGCCAAATCAGATACCACCTCTACAGGTATTATACCTTAGCATTTTGAAGATTCTTTGTTGCAATGAATTATAACTACTTGTACTTACCAAATATCAAAATATATACTAGCCTTCATCATCTAAATACTTCTATGGTGTGATAGTTTTCAGTTGAAAACCAATTGTAAAATATCAACAGAGAAACAAAAGAAATCTGAACGAATTACCTGGTTCTAAGTAGAATAGGTTGACCTTCTGTGTCTGTAGTGGTCAGTCCCTCAGAAGTGACCGATTCTACCTGCTCAATCATTTTCTGTTTGATCTGCACAACTGAATAAATCAGAAAATGAAAAATAGAAATACATTATCTCTCAAAAAGAATACATCCCATTAGAGTAATAACTGTCAATGCACAAAACCATGCCTATATGATCAGCCACAGTGGAGTTGGTCTATAACGAAGTCAAAGGCCGGATTGACATTTGACTTCGTAATACTGGCATCCTTTGTTTTAAACATAAAAATTTACTAGATAAATAGATAAATAGTAATTGTTTTAGGGGCTTTTATTCCCCTTCATCATAGCACTGATTTCGCTTATTTTTAAGCCGACATTATAGACCTACTCGACTGTACTTGTGTATTTTTCCTTAAGGCTCTTACATCAAAACCTTGGGAGGTGATTTCTGTGGCCTCATGCAAAAAGGTGATAACCCACATTTATGTTAAACAGAGAAAATGAGGTTTAAATACAAGTACGATAGGAATGTTATTTTATAACGTCATGTGGGTCTTAGTATAATGCCTGTATTTTCATAGCCAATCAGATTATAGGAACCATATTTCTACAGAAGATGTAGATTGTAATGACAAGTGGTCTGAAAACTTAATATTTCACTTTTGATGGCAATGTGGGTTATCAGGTTTATGCATGGGCCACAGATTTTTCTCAAGCAGAAAATTAGTATGCAGTAAGAAATGGTCTCATTTCACATGACTAATAATGGCATTGTTTTGTGACAAATGGAGGATAAAATGATTGTTGCAATGATAGCCTGCTTATCTGAAGGGAAGAGGGTCTGAGGGATAACACTGGACATCAACTTGTACTTAGTGCTTCCAAATTGGGACAGGGAAAATGAACATACAGACAAATCCTGACCCGTCATGCTAAAAATATGTTACTGCGTCATGAATTGGTTTACAGATAAGGAGGAACTAATACCCAAGATCCTTGACTTATCCCTATCTGCATGTAAGATCATCAGAACTAGGAAGAGAAGAAGTTGCCATGGCAACATAGGTGACCTTGACCTACTTACTCTCTGGTGGGTCTTCTACATCACTCTCTTCCTCTTCCATGAAGTACTGCTTCAAAAACTGGGCAAACGCTCCATCATGTGATATAAGCTCCTCATACGATCCAATCTCAGAAATCTTCCCATTTACCATGACGACCACTGTGTCAACCATTGGCAACCAGTGAACACCATGAGTGACAAGAACCCTGGTCTGCAATAACAAATATTCTTTTATCAAAAGTAATATAGAAGGGTAAGTCTGGGGAACATCACAGAGTGCCACCTTGCCTGAAGTAACAATTCATTTCAGAGATCCATGGTGACTCTGCGGTAAGTATGCCCATCCCCCTTCAGATTGTGAAGTTCTGGTTTCAAATCTGCTCTTTGGAGGTGACTGACTTTCCTTGTCCTTAGATAGAACAGTAAAACTGAGATCCTGTATCACATGTCATCATATCACATATCACATATAGGATTATGAATCTTCACAGCTCATTGGCTGTTAGTGCCAAGCATGGACCAATCCTACAGCTCTTCACTGGCATTACCATGTCATCTCCATAAAAGTGACAAATTCTGGAGTGAGCAACACAACCACAACAAAAACCATCTGCATTAGTAGTCCACCCTGTATATGGCATCAGAATTTGATCTGTTTGCCATTATCATAGGCTACTTGTATCCTCCAATATTAAAACTCATTCATTTGAGTGTCTGTTTAATTTTAGTAGTTGTTCTGGTCAATATTTTCATATACATCCGCATTATATTCTGACGTCATAATACCATTATGCATCGTCATAAGCTCCATAATGAAATAACTCTGGTGTGTTTAATGTCGTAGCCACTACAACCCGATGTTTGTAGCTGACGTCAATCAACAATGCGGCTATGATGTAGTCCTTTGTTGAATGACGTCAGCTATGCACATCAGTTCTTTGCAGCTACAACATTGAGTACAGCCCCTGTTGTTCATTATCCCGTTGAAAATCTATTTTTTTGTTTTTAATGCACATCAGATAATTCAGATAGATTTGGTATAATATAACAAATATTGCATGGCTCTCGGGCAATATTGGAGTAAATGGACTGGTCCGTCACCCAAAAATATTTATATGAACCTCAGCTTTGCTTCAGTCCAAATAAATATTTTTGAGTGCCTGACCAGTCCATAAACTTCCATATTACCCTCAGAGCCATGCAATATTTGTTAATTAGTGATCTATCACTTATAGAGCTATTATGAAACAATCACTCAGATGGTCTCCATAGAAGGGTTCCTATGTAACGGTCTGGCTTGTTCTGAACTATAAAAAAAAATTACCAATATTTTGTAGGATTTCAGAGAAAGATAATCTGGCATACTCTGAACTACAAGAGATAATCCGTCAAATTTTGTAGGATTCCTGAGTACACTCTGAGAAATTCCCTCACAAGACCTTTCAACCCAACGACTCTTTCAGAAAATTACATATACAGTAGAGTCGGTCTATAATGAATCGGCTTAAAGCGAATTCAGTGCTATAAAGAAGAAAATCCCCAAAAAGAATTATTATTTATCTATCTATGTAGTAAATTCTGATGCTTAAAACAAAGGATGCCTGTGACAAAGTGAAAAGTCAATCCCCTTTGACTTCGTTATAGACCAACTCCACTGTACATGTATTTATATAAATTTGATATAATTAAACATATTTTCAGTAAGAAGAAAACTGAAGTATTTATTTCCTAAATCTGTGACAAAACAAGAAAAATATGACAATTTGTGATGAGTAGCTCCCACCAGTAGTGAATCATTGTCAGTCTGTCCATTCTGATACATAAACAAAGCTAACAAAAAGATGAAAGTGAACTGTATGTACTCTGGGCTTAACTACTGAGGGGTCAAGATAAACAAATCTTTACACAACTACGACTACCAAAATATAATTGAATTTGGCATAAATTGTGAATAAAGGCGCGTTTACACTTATCCGTTTCTTCTCGTCCGCTTCCGCACCCGTCATCCGTCGTCTGTCATCATTCATGTGTGTACACACTTGTACGTCAAAATATGTTAAAATAAACATAGTTGTAGGCGCGATCAACCTCCAAGGTACCCGTGATACCATGATTACCGTCCGCACCTGCACCTGCTTCCGTCAAAAATCGGTCTCAGATCGATTTGTGCGGAAGCGGGTGCGGACATGTGTGTATATTTCAAATGAATAATGTTGATTCCATTTTGACGGATGACGGGTGCGGGTGGTGCGGGTGCGGACGCAAAAAACGGATAGGTGTGAACGCGCCTTAAGACAGACAAACAAACAAATGTGACAGATAAAATTGAAAAAAAAGAGCCTCTCTGAGGCACATCACACACCCGTCGCAAGTTTTGTTACAGGGAAAATGACAAAAAATGAAAACAACAAATTTGTGTGCTCCGGACAAAGGAAAAAAAAATTTTAAACACAGGGCAATAACTTTGTAAAAACTGCAGCTAGAGTTACGGTTTTTGGACACTGCACTGTGCCTTGTGATGGTCTTGATGTGTATGAAGTTTCATGAATCTATCATGCACGGTTTCAGAGTTATACTCCAGACAAAAAAAGTTAATGGGCAGACGGATGGATGGAAGGACGGACTGGTGGACGGACAGACGGATGGACAGATGGACAATACAAAGCCATAATACGTCCCGTCATTCAACGGGCGTATAGCAAAAAGGAAGAATAGGTTGCATACTTTGTTTTTGAGAAGTCCCTTTGCTCCTATGACTTTTTCAAAGATATGTTTTCCGACATGGGAGTCCACAGCAGATAGAGGGTCATCCATTAGATACACGTCCGAGTTACTGTAAACGGCTCGAGCCAAACTGACCCTCTGTTTCTGTCCACCACTGATGTTGATACCCTAATAACAAAATACAAATGAAAACCATAACCACATGGGTATGATAACAACTATGACAGAAAAATTTCAAAGGGCATAACTCAAAAAAATGTTTGATGTGACCAAATGAGCACATTACCTAGATATCCTCATGATGAATGTGTATGCCACATTTCATTTCAATATGTGCATCTGTTGTAGAGATAATGAATGGAAACTAATGACTGATTCAACCAACCTACTGACTGACAGAGGCAAAACAATTTGCCCCTCTTTTTACAAAGGGGGAATATGGCGCATACTGATGGCTTCAATCATTGCTGTTTAAATTACAGTATAATTAAACCACTAATACCGTCACACATGAAATCTTGTTTACCTTTTCTCCAATTTCTGTCATGTCTCTGCCAGGTAATACCTCCAGGTCAGGCCCCAGAGCGCATGCCTCTATGACCTTTTTGTACTTTTTCTGAAGTAAAGGTTTGCCAAACAGAACATTATCCATCAACGTTGTGTTCTGTATCCATGCCTCCTGTGGTACGTAGGCAATGCTTCCCTGTAACAAAAATCAATCCTTAGGTACTAGTTTTCTTTTTATATGCTAATTGATTTAATAGTAATAACCAATATCCTCCTCGATCTACAAATAATTTCAGTGAAACATGTTTAAACAGTAGAACCTCTCCTATAAGAGCACCACACTAGAGTGACCACGTAGCACATAGGACCATCAAAATTATAAGTCTTCCTGCCTCTGAAGCACACAGGACCATCCATTTTAAGTCTGCCTGCCTCTGTAGGACAAAGGACCATCAATTTTAAGTCTGCCTGCCTCTGTAGCACATAGGACCATCAATTTTAAGTCTGCCTGCCTCTGTAGCACATGAGACCATCAGTTTTAAGTCTGCCTGCCTCTGTAGCACATATGACCATCAATTTTAAGTCTGCCTGCCTCTGTAGTACAAAGGACAACCAATTATAAGTCTGTCTACCTCTGTAGCACATAGGACCACCAATTATAAGTCTGCCTGCCTCTGTAGCACATAGGACCACCAATTATAAGTCTGCCTGCCTCTGTAGCACATAGGACCACCAATTATAAGTCTGCCTACCTCTGTAGCACAAAGGACCATCAGTTTTAAGTCTGCCTGCCTCTGTAGCAGATAGGACCACCAATTAAAAGTCTGCCTGCCTCTGTAGCACATAAAACCACCAATTATAAGTCTGCCTGCCTCTGTAGCACATAGGACCATCAATTTTAAGTCTGCCTGCCTCTGTAGCACATAGGACCACCAATTATAAGTCTGCCTGCCTGTGTAGAACATAGGACCACCAATTTTAAGTCTGCCTGCCTCTGTAGCAGAAAGGACCACCAATTATAAGTCTGCCTGCCTATGTAGCACATAGGACCACCAATTATAAGTCTGCCTGCCTCTGTAGCACATAAGACCACCACTTTTAAGTCTACCTACCTCTGTAGCACATAGGGCCATCCATTTTAAGTATGCCTACCTCTATAGCAGAAAGGGCCACCAATTTTAAGTCTGCCTACGTCTGTAACATATAGGACCACCAATTATAAGTCTTCCTACCTCTGTAGCACATAGGACCACCAGTTATAAGTCTGCCTGCCTGTGTAGCACATAGGACCACCAATTTTAAGTCTGCCTGCCTCTGTAGCACATAGGGACAATAGGGGATGATAAAAAGTAGTAGCTATGGCCAGGAGGTCATTATAGGGGAAGTCATTACAGAGAGGGTGAGTTGCACACATACCAGACAATATTGGATAATAAAAAGCAGTTGCTATGGCCAGGAGGTCTTTATAGGCGTTTGCTGAAACAGGTTTAACTGTTCTTTTGATCTGATTTCTCTACTGTATATTCTAAAATACATGTCAATGCTACAAGTACTGAGCCTGTGGTCAGCATGTTTGCTTTTTGCTCTACACATTTGGCCATGGATGCCCCATAACCTTATTTAATGAAATGTAAACGCTCAGATCTCACTGAGAACCAATGCTTTGATTGACATGATCTCACTGAGAATTTTGGCGTGATCACACTGACAATCAATGGTGAGATATCACTGAGAACCAATGCTTTGATTGACATGACCTCACTGAGAATTTTGGCGTGATCACACTGACAATCAATGGCGAGATCTCACTGAGAACCAATGCTTTGATTGACATGATCTCACTGAGAATCTATGGCGTGATCACACTGACAATCAATGGCGAGATCTCACTGAGAACCAATGCTTTGATTGACATGATCTCACTGAAAATCTATCGTGTGATCACACTGAGAATCAATACCGAGATCTCACTGAGAATCAATGACATCATACCCTGATGTTGACCCTTCCGTCCAGCTTGTCCATTTCACCAAGTAGTGCAGACATCAGTGAGGACTTGCCACATCCAACTTGACCAACTATGGCTATCAGCTGGCCATCACGAACTTTAAGATTTATGCTGTAATATAAGAAAATACAACAACGTCAACATTGAAGCTACATCCGAACCCAGGGACCATATTCACAAAGCATCTGTAAACCTACTGCATCCGTAAACTTTACAGAATTGTTCTGCAAGCCAATATATTGTATTCACAAAAGATGCCAATATTCCACGCATGTTAACATTGTGAAATGTCTTTGTTAAAGGTTAAACTGAAGGGAATGAATTTTTCTTTCAAATAAACAGGGTTTTCAAAATAACTGGGTTAAAATAGTAAACAGTTAATTTAGCCATGAAATTCAATTAATTTTAAAATAACCAAGATTTCAACATATTTGGTTTCAAATTATAAGTGAATTCCAGTTTATGTTGTTTTTGCTATTTTTTTGGGGGGGGGGGGGGGGGGGGNNGGGGGGGGTTAATTCATTTATTGTCCTACTTTATAGATTGTATAACTCAAACGGGTGCATCATAGAATACAAGGAATATATAATGATATCCTGTTTTATTTGAAATGAATTTAATTTCATGGCTAATTTACATATACTGTATTACTATTTTAACCAAGTGATTTGAAACCCTGTTTTGGGAGGGATCTTTAAAATATTGAAACCTTCTATGACCCTAGCTTTTATGAAACATTTTGTCTGGAATTCTATCTTTCTTTTTACATAACATTAATAACCTTGACCTCCATAAGAGTGAAATATTCTTGATCGGGATGTTAGACAATATTTACAACTAATAAACAAAATGTACTTACTCTCTAAGTGTGGGCGTGGGTACACTGCTTGACCATGTGAAGATACCATTCTCTACTTCCAGGGCATAATCTAAAGGTAACAAAAATCATGGAAGAGTCCAGTCTAGACAAAAACAAGAATTTTCTAGATTTACTTTGACCTCATCTATGCAATTAACAGGTACTGAAATACAGTGGTACCTTGCTATTAAGACCACCCAAATGACTGGGTACAACTGGTCTGATTAATGAGGTGGTCTCCTAAGTGAGGTTGAATTAGCCCAAAATAATGATAAACAGACTGAATTTTGATGTTCTGATTAGTGAGGTGGTCTCCTAAACAAGGTTGTCTTTAGGCAAGGTTCCACTGTATTAACTAATTGGTAGAGGTCTTCATAGTCTTAAGCGTTTTTATGAACAAATTATATTAGATATCCATAAGCATGTGCAGATCCAGGATTTTTATCCCAGGAGGATCTAAATTTTCCAGAGGGGGTCAAACTAAAATGTGTCAAGAAAAAAACAATCCTGTTAAAATAAGCATCTAAGTTCAATTGACCAATGATGGTCTATACTTTGCCAATTCCAGGAGGGGGGGGCTGACCCCCTTGACATCCCCCTTCTCTAGATCAGTGCGTGGTAAGCTCTTTCAAAATAATTCCTAGAAACACACATATAATATATCCAAATTTGGATGGATAAAGTGGATCTGAAGTACTGCAGTAATTATGCTCAAAGGTGATTAGAATTATGTAATACAAATATGAATTTTCTTCTATGATTGGTCAATAATGAAATATGCTTATTTAAATCTCAACATAATGATGTATCATTATTCTGAGAAAAAGCAAAAGAGTTCAACATAATTAAGATCATTTCAATGACTTAATTACTCATTTCCCAAAGATTTTGGGATGGGCCAATTCAGAGCTCCCCCTGTACTCAGAAAACTGTTAGCCAAAAAATTAGCCAATCAAGATTTTTTTTTGCCAATTGATGTTTTGGTTAGCCAAGTACAAAATGAACATATCTCAATATACCGGTATGAAATATAATTTTACATAACATCTGCTAGCCACTGTGGATGTATGTAATTTGCAGTACATTTTTAATAATCAACCCATTATTTCCAAATGTTGCATTTTTTTATTTTCTTAACATCAGATGCATGGTTTTTTTTTACCATAGAATAACACCATATAATAGAGATCCTTTTATATCTTATCTTTTAGCCAGAAAATTAGCCAATAATGAAAATTTTTAGCCAATTTTGAAAAAAAATTAGTCAATGGCTAAATTGGCTACCTACAGGGTGAGCCCTGGCGAATTACACAAAGGTGTACCTGAGTTTACTCTGCGCTGTACATTCCCAGGGTCAAGATCCTGGCCTGCTAAAAAGTTCTCAATTCTCTTTATAGAGACAATTGCCTGAAATGTTGATCCATATGTTAAAGTAAAGAGCAGATATACAATAAGAGATATTAATATTCAAATATTTAAGTCTGATTTTTGAATGATAGACTTATGTGTATATTATGACAGCACAAATAAACATATTACATTTATATGATAGGTGATAACTTTATTGCTTTGACCATCACTAACTGATGTACATGTAAAGTATACTGTTATATTGGAAATTATTACAGAAAATTGCCTTTATTTTTATTGACCATTATGGCATTAAGGTTGAGCCAATGAATTCACATGATACATGTACATCAGCTGTCACAGATCTGCAGTAGGGAGCTTAATCGCCTTCAGATCGTGAGGTTGAGGGTTTGAGTCCTGGCCAGGATGATTGGCTTTTCCTTCCGTTCAGATAAGACAGTAAAAAACCAAGGTCTGGTGTCACAGTTAATATCTACACATCAAAGATCCCTCACAGCTGTACATGTATGGCCATAAGTGCTGTTCATTAGCCAAATTTTGTACATTTTGTAGCTCTTGACAGGTATTCAGTGACATCTCTATATAAGTGAAAGATTCTTGAGTGGGACATTAAACAACAATACAACAATACAACAAAGTGATCATATACGTCCCGTGATGAGGTGTTTGTGTCTGGTGAGTCTCAGTAAGACATGTACCACAGCTGAGATATCAGAGTTTGTACATCTTATAATTACTACAGTAAGATTTATCAGAAAACTGGATATCTGGAGTTCTTATAATGTTTGACATATCTTAATCTGGTTAATACAACACTGGGTATATCAGGATATCTGGTTATATCACCATATGATAGGTGGGAAATGAGAGGTATCTATCTGGTGCTCTGTTTCATAATATGGTAAGTGGAGAACTAGAGATATCTAGGTTATCCGAGTTTATATAATATGGAAGAAATCAGAGATATCTGGATTTCTGAGTTACATCATAATTTTATAGGTAAGAAACTAGAAATTTGGATGTCTGTTTAATAATAGAATAGGTGGAGATTTCTGGATATCTAGGTTATCTGAGTTTATATGATATGAAATCAGAGATATCTGGATTTCTGAGTTACATCATAATTTTATAGGTAAGAAACTAGAAAT
>JACSZP010009387.1:8318-18806 GCA_016161895.1 Pinna nobilis | reverse complement strand
ATTATAGTCAAATAGTCACCACGTGTCCAAATTATAGTCAGATGTGTTTAATAGTCATATACAGATTATTCCACGTCATATTGGGGGGGGGCTATAGGTCTAAGTTGTTGACACAGGTGGCAATTGTTCATTTGATTCACCCAGTGTTTGGGATTTGAAGCCAAATTGTAATTGCTGTGATTCAAAATGTAATTTTCAAATCTGAAAAGAAAACTAGCGATTTTTCTTTTCGGAGGACCACCCGAAAATTAATCAGGCCATGGTTGGTTCAAATTGGCTCTATGGTTTCAGAGGAAAATATATTTGCAAAGACGTTACATGCGTTTGTGCCTACTTTGCACAAAACTATCAAAATTAAGAAAAGTTCAAAATTTGATTTTAAAAGATGTAACATGTAGTTGAATTCTTTAAGGTTCATAACTTTAGTTCTACGACCCGAATGTGACAATATTGATTCAAATAAAACAGAAATGACCATTTAAAGGTATTTCATTTTCAGCCATTGCGTATTTGGTCATGGAAGAAAATTTGAAAGAAATTTCGTCACAAATTTGAAAGTGAACGCCTAAGGGGCCAATCGGATCAAGATTGGTTCTAATCATTCAATGGTTTTAGAGAAAGATATTATAATATATTTCTTTTTGCGTATGTATCCAACATCTTTTTAAGCTTGTCAAAATTATTAAATTGTTCAGTTTATTCCAAAAACTTGAATACATTTCTCAAAACTGCAGTTCTACAATTCAGATTTGAAGCTGTTTTGGATTGAAGCAAAAAAAAAAAAACAAAAACAAAACAAAAAACAAAAAAACCAAAGAAAAAAAAAACCAAAAAAAACAAAAAACATTTGACCCACGGGGAAGTGTGGCTAAGTTTCATTCGAAATGCAATTTCTGACAAGAACTTGTTTTTGTATATGTACGCTTGATTTGAATAAATCTATCGAAATTGAGGAACCACCCATCACCTTGAATACAGGATCTTTTGCACTGCTGAACTGGTTCCATCTTCAGGTATGGGTTCGTCAGTCGTTTCGGCACTCCCTACGACGACTCCTGGAGAGCGCCGACTGAGTTGACCAGACTCGGCCAGGAACAAGCTAACTCTTCCATTGCGTCTCCCTCTGTCTCCAGATCCAAAATGACGCAACCTCCGCCTACCTTTCCATTCGTCCTACAAGCTGTCTTCGTGCTGCTCCCACCAAATCAACCATCCCCATTGTTCACCAATAGTCCTTAGCCACAAACCCACTGGATCCGCCCTCAATTGGGAAGTGTCAAACTCCCCATCCTGCTTCCGTCACTTCATCTACAAATGACTGGTACATTTCCAACTTTCTCGCATGGACTTCCATTCTGCTCTCCCAAGGGACTGACAGTTCTATCAGTTTGGCAATGGGAAACTTTAAAACAATTCAATATTCCGTAATGAACGCCAAAAGCTGATCATTGTTGTTCCAAAACTCATGATATTGTGACTTGCAGCAAAAGTGACAACTCTCTAGTGAATAGTGACAATTTGGAATTATCTACTGTATATGCAATGGTGGCCATCTTAACCCGAAAGGCTGGTGTTGATGTCCAAGATAAATTGTAAATGTGAATAAGTTATGACGTAATCAGTCTATGGAATTGATTTTTTTAAATGGTTTTTGTACTGTT
This sequence comes from Pinna nobilis, assembly GCA_016161895.1. Classification (NCBI taxonomy): domain Eukaryota; kingdom Metazoa; phylum Mollusca; class Bivalvia; order Pterioida; family Pinnidae; genus Pinna; species Pinna nobilis. The sequence goes on along the minus strand of JACSZP010009387.1, from coordinate 17,145 downwards.
GTTTGAATGCATGTATGCCAATATAAAGGAACAATCAGATGTTTAGATAGTAAAAACAATTCAAATTCAAACGCGCCTGATCCTACCGCTGCCATATCCAGGGGTACGTATTTTGCCCATGCAGCTCTCTATTTTGATCTTTTCATAGCTGTGATTCGTCTAAAATTTGAAAATACTCTTACTTAAAATAAAGTAGTGGTAGTCATTTGAAGGGAATTCTGTATCTTGCAGTTGCGGTCAACTTAGACAGTGGACACAATTTTCAAAGGAAAACATATAAGAACAAATCAGAATTAAACTGATTCTATTGCCACAAGGTTTTTAAAAATTTGGATTTTAAATTTGTTTCATGGCTTTGTCCATTATGCTTGTGTATATCAAGATATACATAAAACTTCAAACTCCACGGTTCAAAGAGAATCGCAATATAGAATAAAAAAACTGCAGTTCAAGGACTGAAATTTGAAATTTGAATCTGTACCCTAATTTAGTCATATCCATTTTTATTGTAAGTTTCTATTTTTAGCTATGACAGCAGTTTTGGATGGTGGATGGGGATATCCTACACGATTTCGGTTCAAATTGGTATTTTTTATTTAAATGGAGAATTGCAAGTTTTTCCATACGTATGCTAAATTTGTATTAATATTTCCGAAATTGAATGAGTTTAGTTTACGCAAATCATAAATATTAAAGACTCAAATCTCCAACCTGCAATTCTGTGATCATAATTTAAGGTCATTTTGTTTAAGAAAAAGAATTAATGGCCATTTGAAAGAATTTCTATCGTTTGCAATGGCGGCCATTTTGAATTTTGAGAAGGGAACACCCATGGACTAATCATTAAATAAGAAATCATGCGTGTGACATGCCAATAGAGGACGCTGACTCCTTCCGGACACCTGGTCCCATCCCGTTAGGGTGTTGCACTTGTTTTCCACGTTGAGACTGTCTTTATTCGAGTCTTGTCATATTTTCAGGATTTGGATTTTCGAACATCCTTTACTACCTCTTCAGTTTTACTTCTGATTGCCTTAAACATTGTAGAACAGAGACGTTTTATTTAAACGTCAACGGCGCAGATAACGTCAGACGCGAGGATAGTCACCAAGTGATGGAAATAGCTCACTTGGTTCTTTATTCTTCATTATGGAATTAAAAAAAAGATGACAAAAACAATCAGACAGGTCATTGGGTACCTAAATATGGAGGTTGGGTAACCTTAAAAACCTTAACCTAGTTGAAATGAAATGAGGTTTGAAATAAATCTTGTAAAATATCGTAAGCAAGACTGAAATATATTCTAAAACTGTAATAGATTATTAAACAATTGTGTAGGAACAGATATTCACTTCATTTCATTTTAAACCTGGTTTATATTAAACCTAGGGTTAAAAATCAACCATCTGAAGGTTTTATATATAACATTATTGTATGAAACCAGACCCACGCTTGCTTTGCACAGAAGTTGATCATTTTACTCGCGCACTTTGATACAAAATGTGGACGCAAATAATAGAAAATAAGTAATACGTAAGAGGACAATATTGTCTACCTGAAAACAAAAGATTCAAACATGCACATAATTACTCTAGGACAATGGAAACCCCGGTGACGGCCTTTATTGCTGCTGTGGCGAAATAGAAGTGACAAACATTTGTTGAGAATTACTTGAGTCAACTGATGACCGTATTTTTTTTATTCGAGAAAAATGTTGTCTAAGACTTTTCTGAGGCCTACAATTAAAACTGAAATTGACAAAATTCTCAAGATTTGAGCAAAATCTTACACTTGAGTAGGCGAATAATTAGATAAATGGTTCATTCAGTGAATCTTAGATGCTATTCTTCTGTTGCAGTTGTGATTCTCAAATGTATATGTAAAACATATCTATAATCATTAAAACTATTTCGTAGCCTCGTTATGTATTCTGACTATGACATTTCGCAAAGATTTTTTAAGCTATCAACCGATCCCATTACACTGTTTCTCTAGACATTAACTAATCGTTGCCATAGTTACAGCAAAGTAGCGTAGTTGTTGCATAGAAGGTAAATAGAAAAAAATGGAATACTCGCTCTGTTTTGTCGTGACCAAGAGTAAACAAAATGAGCCATTTGTGACGAAAGCCGTAAATCAATACGTAACACAATCTTAGTTCCGGTCTCGTGGGATCCACTTCCTGTGATGAAACATCTTCTCAACGGGTAGTAGTATGCTGAAAAGTAACTCGCTGGTATTTCATCAGATTCCATAATAAAAGTAAACATACAGTAATGGCAGAGCTCGAGATAATGTACGTACAAAAACTTTTATCACAAAGGAAATAGCTCGTGTGCGTTGAATAATTCTTTGATCAATAATGCGAAATTCGATTCTGAGAGGAAGTCAATTTTCCTTAATGCTTTCAGCAAAGTTGTTTCTGAAATCGAATATTTACAGAAATGCCATTATAATTTAGAAGTAGATGAGAAGTCTTGGCATCAGGTAGCAAAGATAACGTATACCATTGAATTTTCTTCTCTCAAAGTCGACGATGTAGAAGAAAATTTTTAATGGGAATTTATGGTTATACAGATTTACCCGTTTGTATGAAACCGTTTTAACGTAAGATTTGGAAAGAATAAACTCCTGTCATCAGAAATGGTTAAGCTGAATGTAATATGTTAGGATCGATACCACATTACTTTTTAATTTGGTATTTTAATCAATAAAATATTTTGTTTTTTGTTTTAAAAACGTTTTCATCCACTTCTTTTAAGATAACTGTTAACATTTCGAGTTAAGACGCAAATATTTTCATTATTTTGATTTAGTTTTTAGACAATTACAACTTCCTTTTTCAGGTTTTCGTTTCTGATGCCAGAGAATTGGTTATTTTTGCACTAAGGCAATATTTTGAGACTCCCTGTACCACACATAGATAGATGCGATACGTTTATATTTCTTATTCGAATTTTGAAATTACATGTAATTAAGTATTTCAAAAATGTCCGAAAAATCACCATTAAACAACTTTTTAAAAAATATAACTTTCTATTTGTATATTTTACATGAGATATATTATACATTTGTAGGTAATTGGTATACATGTATATAGTTACCTACTATATTTGCAATTATATATATAGGTGGCCATAAAATGAACTGATATGAAATGAACACACGAGTTCTTATTTATAAGATAAATTATCGGTGAGACAGTAACAACCTAGGTCACGTGTCACAGTAGGTGTTGGCACGTTAAAGAACGCTCCCTGCTCTACGGCCAGCAGTGCCAAGCACAGGCAAAATTTGTCGCCCTTCACCGACACACCGTGACGTCTCTATATGAGTGAAAGATTCTTGAGTGGGACGTTAAACAACAATACAACAACAAGATAAATTATCCAGATCGTAACTGTATTCTTTCTCAACAGAAATTGCACATACAGTGGAACCTATTTTTATTGAATCCGGATATATTGAAATCCCGCCTAACAGGAACAAATTATTTAAATTTCCCGGCTGAATCACTTTATCACTATGTAAACCCAGTTATCTTAAAATCCCTGCTTATTTCAAAGAAAAAGTCATTCTCCCTTCGGTTTCATCATATCCAGGTTCGACTATACATCAAAATACAGCAAGTCTTCTTCATTTACTTCCCGGAACAAAATAAATAGTAAAGTGGAACCTCGCCTAAAGACCACCTCACTTAGGAGACCGCCTCGCTATTAAGACCATCAGAATTCAGTCTGTTTATCACTAATTTAGGCTATTTCAACCTCACTAATAAGACCACGTCACTAATCAGACCAATTTTAGCCAGTCACTTGGGTGGTCTTAATAGCAAGATTCCACTGTATATGTCGAAGTTTTATCAAGCTAATACATTGTACGAGGTCCGGATATGGAGTTCCAGTAGCCTACATATACACAATGGCGTCTACACATGCAAGTAACCTTTTACTCGAGTATTCGTCGTAATTTGCTGAATTACAAACTCGATTAACAACCTAGTAATTACCTAACATTGAGCTTAATTTAAGTTTATGGTTGCTTCAAACATTGTTCACATATTATAAAACATTACTATTCCATGTATAGAAATAATTATACAATTATCTTTTTGCACTGATATCTGGAAAATCATCGTTCCGTTCCCAAATGGAACAAATTGACTATAACCAACTAGGCATAATTTGAAACGAAAGCAACATCAAGCTATGAAGGAGAGGACGCACCCGATACATGGATCCCGAATGTGTAGATAAAATCAGAACTTTATTGCAATAACATTTGATCTCTGATGAAATAAACTCATTTATATTCACTAAATTACTGAGCTGTTAGAATAACTTTATTTGAAATCAATAAGTATGCAGGATATGTGATATGATTTTTATTTTATAATGGATAATTTCGGCGCAAGATCGCGATGACGATTAAGTGCTCTGTCGACAGAATAGTGCGTCTCGGTGAGTCAGATTTCCCTTGGTCGACACGACGTTTACAAATGCCAAGAGAACATAGATAATCAGATAAATTTTAGGTGATAGGTATTATCCACGACAGTGTTAATGATGGTGTGATTTTTTCGTGGCGACATCTTGCTAACGACGGCCACATTGTCTTGTTTTTGTTTGTTTGTTTAATTTATTTTCAGCATTGAAGAGTTCTTCATCTTTCCTTGCAATAACATATATTAGTCGCAGGAAAACAGTCACTTCCAGATTCCCATTTGTTGGATGAAAGCCTTTTCCGGATTGAATGGATAAGTCCTTGTTAGTTTCGGAGTTTAGAGTCCTTCGAGATAGGCTTATCTGACAATGAGCGGTATTCGTGGGGTATGTATGTATAATCACTATAAATAACGGATATAGGGCAGAATCAAAAGGAGGGCAAAATAGCATTGAATGTTTTATAACCAGATTACACCCATTTCTAAAGACACTCAGAAACTCGGTCCCAAGTCAGTAGACAAGGTAGGCAGGTATTCCGGTGTACAGATTATTTTCTCCATTGAGTGGCCTGCATCTCCGTCGACACCTATTGAAAGGGTATTTGGCCTCGTCCTGGCCTCTGTAAAATTTCACCAGGTAAGAGTGGTAGAGGCCATTTTTAACATTAATTTAGTTACTCTTACATGGGGGCGTCATCATGCTAACAAAGCATTCAAAACTGTTTCACCAATATTTAAAATCCAGCCTTTGTATCGAATGATCAGATAACATGCTTATCCTTGGTTGGCACAACTCCTCTCTACTTTCTCTATTTGAATCACTTGTAAATACCGTCTGGGCTCGAAAGAAGAAAGTAAAGGTAACGAACAGTGATCGATCTCATAATACCTATGAGGAATACAAAAGAAGAGTTGGACAAACACGGACCTCTGAATAATTATACCAGAGGTGGGATCAGGTGCCCAGGAGATGCATTGAAAAACCCCAAACTCTCTGGCCTTCCTTGTACGAGTATGCATCTTACTGTTGCGAGATATAAACGTTTTACAGTATGAGACAGACACGGTAACTACAATGTAGACTTACATGTCCCCAAGGAAGTGATTGATTTTTTATCTAGCGCTAGACAGCAAAGCGTTTTGTTTAAAACTTCGCTAGAAGTCACTATGTGGCATATAATTACATTTAAAAGATGTAAACAAGAGACCGCGTGAAGCAGCAGACGACACTCATTGGAAAAATATTTTAATGAAACATGCAGTCGCTATGCCTACTCGGTAGATTAAATTATAGATAATAATATCAGGTAAGAAGAAAAAGATCAGTCTCTGATCAAAGAGAAGGTCACGTGATATGATGAGGCGGAAGTTTTGGCTCGAGGGAATACATTAAAAGTGGAGTTAATAAAATGGCGTTTTAAAGAGCTTGTCGAAAATCTGTTTATCGTGTTAGAGGAAGAGAGTCATGTCTTATTCATCAATACTTTATATGAAATGGTTTGTTGTTGCCAATACTTTTAGTTGTGTATTACTTTTACTTATTATTTGTATTCTTTTAAGAAACTAGGAATTTTTCTTTTTTGATTAACAAAATTACGAATATTTTATATGGCGACAGAAACACGTGTATTTGAAATACAAATCTGCGTGAAAAACATCTGATGTTCACCATATTCGTTTTAACATCAATACGTGTATCTTTTGTTGTTTACAACATTCCACTCACCGCTCTGATATATAAACATATATATACTTAGCCAAATAAAGGTGACGGGCGTCATATTTGCCCATTATTCGATACTTGGGACCTTTGAGGGATCTTATGGACCAACAGCTACTGTGAAAAGGAACCTTGCGAAAGTTAGACAAGATAATCTATTGATAACGAGAATGTGTGATTCACGCGAATTCATATTCATGTATTTTAACGTACTTATATATTTCATTCGAAATTTGTGGTTTCAATTGAAGTTCTTAAACAAAAACAAAAAATAGACAACACTGAAAAAAATTACTAAAACAAAAAATATTGATCTTTTGCTACATGGATCATCTGAATTCGTTAAATCATTTCAATACGATGCTCTCTTTGATCGGTCGAGGTTTTCAAATTGAACGACTATTTTCAACAAATATTGTTTGTTTTATTTTGTTTCTCTGTTTAACGTTCTACTTAAATAACATTTACTTACATGGAAACGCCACCCAGAATAACATAAGGGTACTGGTCCGAAAACTACAGATCGACAAGGATAACATATGTTCTGGACGGAGGGTCATAGAACAGAAATGGATCTTTATTATGTTACACCTACTGTAATACAAGGTCTCAGATTTTGAAGTTCCTAAGTCACAGACTCATTACGTTCGCTACAAGTTTAACAATTAAACTTAATCTCGAATAAATCTTGGTTTCATACCCTTAAGACCAATGTTTTAAAAATTAGGCGGATGGCAGTCAGCAAAATAAATGACCATTTTATGGAAAACTGTTAAACAAGTGGTCAATTAAACATTCTTAGTAATTTCAGGTTTTGGAGCCTCTTGCAAAGCGGGCTCCCCGAGAGAAGAATATAGATCAGTCATCGAATTGGAGCTCGGGGTGTTCTATATCTCAAAGATGTGTATCAAATTAGCCGAGGCCAGCTCGATCTGAGAAAGAAAAATATGGATATCTTAAATGAATCTGTTTACTTTACCTATAACTGTATGTATAAATGTTAAGTATACAAATAGAGAAACACCTTCCAGCGAAATGGTGAAATCAAACTCTCATGGACAAGTGTAATCTGCTACCTACATGAACCGTACCGTATTTTTGTTCCAAAAATATTAGCACAAAGGTGTGAATTTATCTGTCTTGTTCCATATTTCTATACCGCACTTTCCATCGTATTGAAATGTAAATTAATTCTTAAATTGACTTTAAAAGGCAGAGGTATTAAAATCGAAAATATTTTAAATCTTTTAAGTCAACACTTAAAAACTAATGACAGTACAGGTCCTAACAAAATATATTCAGATTTCAATATTTACAAATCCATTACTGATGTTTAAATATTTGTTCTTAAAATGAACTTTTCTCTTTAGTCGATTTAAGAGTCTGAGATTTGTGAACAGAAGTAATTTTCCCCATGTAAATGAACATCATTGACAGCTGTTGGCGAATGAGCACTATTGGAGAGAGAGAGAGAGAGAGAGAGAGAGAGAGAGAGAGAGAGTGTGTGTGTGTGTGTGTGTGTGTGATCATGTGCAAAAATATTACCATCGGTTTAAACTTGCTGTTAGCTGTTAGTTAGCTAAAGCTGTTTAGTCTCGTGAGTTTCTCAGATACACGCTTTTTGACTTTAATTTTGAATTTAGTTTTATCGTCGGTAAATTTAAATCAGCTGAAGTTTAATGATAGAGGTCGTCGTTTATCAAATAGCTATTAGTTTTTTAAAAGTCTTCTTTGCTTTTTTGTTGTTGTTTTTTTTTTTGCTTTTCTGCTGTTGCACAACAAATGGAAACAGGACCTTTCGTACAGTCAGCAGTCAACTTGGAACTGTCTATGTTAAATAACTTTTTGGGATGATACGAGTTTTACTTTATAGTCGTATGAAAATAAGGCGACAAATACGTAAATACATGGGTCAAGACGACAAGACGATAATATGGTATTTCAAACATTTCTTATTTTTATGACATTTTGAAATTCACATACATTACATTCTACAAGATGACTTGCATTAAAGCCAATATCTATTAATGCAAATTGAGTGATCCTTTTGTGCTTTGGGTTTTCATTTCATCCAAGAGTCAAATATCAAATACTTGAAGTATTGACATAGGAAGTATTAGTAATGTTTGTCTTTTTGGCGAGATCGGTATCACGGTCAATTTCATCCCTGCACATGGGGGTCTCGGATTACGCGCGATATTATCTGATATACAGGGGAAATGCAAAGTGAAAGTGAAGAGATCGTATACTAAGTGTACGACTTTATTTGCTTGAAATGAAAATTTCAGAAGAACCTCGCTTCCAAGACCACCTAAGAGACTGACAAAAATTCTCTATTTTGGGAAGTCATAGTTTTATTGAGGTGCGGGTCTACGGCAGGCACGTATGGACGATATTTTGAAAGACATTAGGGTAGCTTCACCTCAAAATTCCACTTTGCTAAACTAGTAGTTTATTGGTTTATAACTTTTCCCCTGGAGACATGTTCTCTTCCTTTTTCATTATGTTCGTCTATTCAGTTTGCTACTGATTTTTACCCTTGTCTTCTTGTTAATATTATTCATGTATATATTTTCTTGGTCTAGGTAATCTTTAAAATGCAAATAGACCCTGTAACTGTTGTTGTTGCATTGTTGTTTAACGTCCCACTCAAGAATATTTCA
>JACSZP010009372.1:0-11676 GCA_016161895.1 Pinna nobilis | reverse complement strand
ATATACCAGTAGAGCTACAAGATCCGTGGATCTCTGGTTTGACTATTTAGAGTAGGAGGCTACGTCCTCGATGCCCGGGGAAGGGGGGGGGGGCTGATAACTGGTGATATCGCACTCATTTATATTTATTTGTCATTTCTAATCTTCATGCTCACCTTTCGGATCTATGTAATATAATTCTTCCTCATTTCACATTCATCTTCACTATAAATCATCGTTTGTACATGTAACGGCAGTAAAACTTTTAATTTTTACGCCAGCACGGTCCATTGCTGTTGCGTACGCGCATGCTTGGAAAACGACCAATGTCGGGTTAGGTACATCCGACCTACGGTTGTTAGGACGTGTTGTCACGGACTATAAACTCGGATTGGTCGCGTTTCGGGGAGATGCTCGCAGACGTCATTTGCGTCAATTCAACATTTCGGCGGTTATTTAGAATTTTGGTAAGATCTCAGTATAGAGCATCTCCAAAGATTCTTTTATCTTATTTGCGGTATTTTCAGTTTCACTTTCGTTACATATTAGACTTTCTGTTTAGGCTTACTGTTTGTAAATTTTCGGGGGCCTCCGTGTCCGAGTTGCGACTCGGTGAAGGTGAAAGACGACAAATTTTGCCTATGCCCGGCACTTATGGCCGTAGAGCAAGGAGGGTTATTTAATGTGCCAACACCTAATGTGACACGGGACCTCGGTTTTTACTGTCTCATCCGAAAGACAGGCACGGCCAACCGTAGTATGGCGCCGCGGGGATTCGAACCCCGGACCCATCAAACGTTTTTACACAATTCTTTTTAAATTTGTTGTCAGCAGCTCGAATAGGGACATATTGTATTAAGGTCGGGTGAAATTTGATTGAGGCTGTGTAGAAAACTTACATCATGGCCTGGTTGATCAAACGGTTAATCTGATGAAAAATAAGATGGGGGATATGTTCCCCCTGTCGCATACCTAGTCCCGATCCCATTTTCTCGTTTATGACCATCACTGATTGTGACTTATTCCCGTATTCGATTATATGTGACACGGCGTGCCGTCATGGCCTGGTTGATCAAACGGTCAATTTTTAAAAACATGATGAGGGATATATTCCCCCTGTCACATTCCTAGTCCCGATCGGTCATGACCATCACCGATTGTGACTTAACCTTGTATTCGAAAATGTGTAACACGACGGATGCAGCACGTGGAGAAGGAGTTGCTTACCCTTCTGGAGCACCTTAACTCACCCCTGCTTTTTAGTGGGGTTCGTGTTACACTATTTTTTAGTTATAAGTGTATTTTTATATTTGACTCCTTTTTGTTTTGGCCACGATTTTATCTGTCGTTGACTTATTCAATTTGGAATGCCCCTTGGTATCTTCTATTTCACCCATTTTCTATACATGCCCTGTGTATCAGTTCAGTTTATTCACCAATAGCAGTGTTCCGTTGATAAACACGTTCCGTGTGTATATAGGCAGACATGAAAAAAGAACATTACAAAAGAAAATATGACTGAATTTATTGAAGTATAAAGCTATCTAAGACACTGACATTGCAGGTCTTTCGGAGTTAGGAACTACACGTGTCTATAGTGACAACACCACCTCAACTCCTCCCTGTCCCGATGACTATACGTGTATCTTCGGCGTCCGTGCCTAGATTTATTTTTGGATCCTGAAGAGGTCATATTATTTACAATCTTCGTGCGACATTCCAGCTTTAATCGAGATGGTTGGGAAATGGTAAAATATTGTAAATTATATTTTAGTAATGAACACCGTCATATCGAGTAACAGAGTGATGAATCTTTGATAATGTGATAGTTCTCCCTATAAAGCTCTCCAGCGTGGTCTGTCTACAAAACATTGTTTATGGCGTACGTTTTCTCTCATCCCGGACAGATAAATCCATCAATGTACCCGTTCTGAGATATCTCTGTCTCGCACCCCGCGTGCTTGTCTCGATCCCCCTTGACGTCACTACCGGGAAGTCTTGACCTGCTTTTGACGTTTTTCATCCGCTTAGATGCAGTGTTGCACCTATATATTTACTACTAAGATATACATTATTTGAGGGTGAGAGAAAAATAATCAACCACCACTTTGTACAGGAACACTCGGGTGAGATTTCTCTGTCTCTGTACAAAGCGGTGATAGATTCTATTTTTCTCTGACCCCGGACAGAGAAATCCATCAATGTACCCGTTCTGAGATATATCTGTCTCGCACCCCGCGTGCTTGTCTCGAACCCCCTGACGTCACTACCGGTAAGTCTTGACCTACTTATGAGTATTACATCCGCTTGAATGCAGTGTTGCACCTATATATTTACTACAGTCTAACCTGGTATAACTGAAATATAGCAGTGGTACCACCAAACTGCAGTCTAACCTGTTTTAAGAGACCATCTAAGGGAAGCAGCAAAAAGGGCCACACATGGCAGGTGGTCTCTTAATACAGGTGATCTTTATAGGAAAAACCCATTTTGGGAACCATACATTTAGGTCACATAAGACAGGTTTTCCTTTAATTCAGTGGGTTGCTAAGGCAGGTTAGACTGTACTTAGAAATGTATTATTGGAGGGTGAGAGAAAAATAATCAACCACAACTTTTTACAGGAACAGATAAATCTCATCCTCGTGTCAAAGATTTGCAATCCTCGTCGTGGACTGCAAATCTTCAAGACACTCGGGTACAAAGTGGTGATATATTCTATTTTTCCATCATTGGTAGATCCGAGGATGCGACGACTAATGTCGTCACAAACATAGTTCAGAGCATTTTGGTATTTCCAGTAACTCCATGACTCTCATTACCTGAACAAAGCGTGAGGAAATCGGTCTGATAAAATGGGATGTAAGCAGTCAAAGATACTGGATCCAATGATACCAGAAATGCATACAAAGAAATCAAATAGGCTTAATCTTCAGAAAGGAAATTCAGATGATGAGCGGAAAATAGCCAAGCCATTGATCGACAATATGAAGGAAGTCCTCAAAACCATGAGCCTGCTGCTGCTGATAAAACATTGGAATCAGCTGAAAATACGGTGTCGGAATTGAGTTTACCGTCCACATCGGTGATGCTCAACACCATAGAATTAGAGTTAGTCGATTTAGAGGATAATGAAGAAGTGAAAATGCAGCAGTTAAGTTACATGAAAAATAAGAGGGATAGAAGTATGCGTTTCAAAGCTGCAAAAGGTCCACGTCCGATGCCTGACGCGAATCTGAAGCGTAATGTAATACCCACACTTCCAAACTGTGTTTTGGAATTCGAACGTGAAGAAGAGAAATTAATGCAGCAAACGCAATCTCCGCCTGGCTTTCAAAGAGCAAAGCCGGCACAAGAATTCCAAAGCCTGCACTGTGACGTAGTTCATCCATTGTTCCCTGGTGTCGCACGGTTAAGCTCAGTCGGACCGCCGGCAAAACCAAGAATTCTGCGTCCCCAGCTGACCGCACAGGGATTGATTCAAACCCCACAGGATGTTCTCCTGTCCAGCTGGATCCAGCGACAAGAAAGTAGTTCTTGGCAGAAAAACAAGAAACGTGTCAGGGACATTCAAAATCTGATTCTTAAAAAAGGACCTCGAACACCGTGAGTCTTTATTGACCAACACGAGGGACATAAGCGAAACCAGCAGTTATGTGCCCGTGGTTTACAATTTACAGTCAGTCTTCAATATGCCCGAACGAGCCAAGTGACAGGATGATCGTTCGCTTTTAGATGCAGCATTGTCACACAAAAGCAACAAACTTTGCGTCCTTCACTGTTGAGTTTGAAGAATGTTTATATGTTATAGCTAGACACAAAACCAGAAAAGTAAACCTAAAGATTCCCCTGTCACCATGCCATCATCAAGTCAGAATGTTCAAAGAAAGTGACTAATTGTCCTTTACAATACCACTAGAATGCGAATCCCTACATTCGCCTTTTGAAAACGGATAGTAAAATTTAGTCAACAATTTGATGCTTCAATCAAAAACATTTTACTCGCTCTGAAAAATACCATCAATTCATTTAATTTGATCGAATACATATAACAATTCGTTGGGGAATGTGGATCTGTACGCATGATGGCCAGGTTACAGGCATTGAAGAACAAACTAATCCAATTCAAGAAAAAGACGTCAACCTGGAATGATTTCTATTCCCTCATTCAACATGTCGACGTTACATTGTCGAGACTGAAACAAGCCATATATTTTGCTGCAGTTTCCTTATTTTTCTTAACGAATAGTCACTCCAAAGAATTATTTCTCCGTTTATGAAAAGTATTTTGGTCACCTGAATTTCAACATACACATGTACAAGTAATAGCGACTACCTCCGAAGTTTGAGAGCAGATATACTGAATATTATATATATGCGAAGTACCAGTTTGTCTAAATATCAGGATTGATTACAGTCTTAGGAAGAGGTAACTGCTTTCAAAGAAGCCTCAAATGCATACATGTGTTTTTCTGATAACAAGTAATATATAGCTTCGACCATCTTTTGAAAGAGTAGTTGCTTTTTCAGCACTTAAGGATTGATTACATTCTTATAGGACAATCATCAGAGTCATCCAAAACTATAAGGATTTCATTTAACGACGAAACTAACTTTGATTTAATGAATGGTACAGGTCTTATTTAGGGTCACAGATGCATACATAAATATCTTGGAAAATGAACCTACATATATACTTTTTCTTCCACTAATTCGCAAACCACCGGTTGAATGTACACATACTTTTTCTTCTGCTAATTCGCAAAACACCATCTTATTGAGTAAGGGGATACATGTTACTATACAAGAGCAATGTCTGTGATATTCATATTGAGGACTTGATGTAATGCCATTCGTAATGCAAAGGAATTCATCAATATGCATGTGCATGTACATTCAAAGGGCATAATTCATTGCCAGTTTTCTTCTAAAGGACTGAAGCAGTCACAATAAAGACTGCATATTTTGATGTGTGTACCATACATGATGCAAAATACATCCTGTCAAAGTCTACAATGTAGTCATAAATCGAAACACCAAATCTATCGTGCAAAACTGTCATTTTACAGGTCTTCTAGCTTTAGTTCTCAAAGGACCTTGATTATATAAGTGCTCTAAACTTCCAGAAAATGTTATGACTTTGATAAAATGATTAATTCTTAAATAATCCAAATGCAGCCATACTATTTTAACAACAGACTTAATACCAATGACATTCATAAACATTACTTGTTTCCTTTGCTGTTCCTCTAATTTGTTGAAATAAATTTTTCTCATTACTATTCAAAATAACTTTAGAGAATTTCTTGTATAAATGAGTTTTGGCTGAACATTGTAAAACTTAAGAATTTACTTAAGTCTAAGAATTTACTCAACTCCAGCTAATTCTGGACTGAGCACCATAAAACTTGTGGGCGGCTAATACTGAATTCTGATTGGCTGAGGAACTGAAACTGAGAAAATTCTCAGACTTGAGTAAATTGTTGTTTTATTGTGCCAAGCTCTGAATTCTGACTGATTGAGAATCTAGAGTTGCATAAATTCTCAAGACTTCAGCAAGTAAGTTTTACCAGTACCCAACCCTGACCTTGTTTGCATTTTCTCTTCTATCAAAAGGATACTCGCTAGTCAACATCTGCAGGTGAATTGTTTGTTTATTTTTGTCCTCAAGAATCTTGTACTCATGTAGAGAAACTTCTCTGGGCCGGTGAAGGGATGCAAATTTGGTTTATGTTTGGCACTTATGGCAACTGAGAAGTGAGGGTTTTTTAAAATGCCAAAACCTACCAAGATGGGAACTTGATTTTCATCGCCCAGTCCAAAAAAAAAGAAAAAAAAAAGCCAGCAATACTTACCATGTGGATTCAAACCCACAACCCCGAGATCTAAGGTAACCATGTAACCACAATGGCTCCGTTGTTAAACAACTATTACTATTTTAACAAAACTTTTCAGAGAATATAATCACTAGCTTCAGTTCTATTGAGTTTTAAGAAAGAAAGATTCAACTAGAATTGTCTTAACGGGACTTATACCCCCCGTGGCAGCATTTTCGAGGAACGGGAGTTATGTGTGTGACCTTGACCTGTGAACCCCAAAATCAATAGGGATCCTCCTTGAGTCATGGGCAACCCATGTGTGGAGTATCAACTTTGTAGACCCATGGGTACTTGAGTAATGGTGTGGTATACATGGACAGACAGACAGACATGGTGAATCCAGTATACCCCCCTACAACTTTGTTGGCCTTGGGGGTATAAAAATTAGAAAATGCAAAACAATAACAGTAGTTTGTACAGACCTGTATATTAAAATGAACAAATAATGAAACAGCATTATTTCTTTCAAATGTGAGCTATGTTTATTCACAATTACTGGATATAAAAATAAAAATAAAAATATGCTGAATTGACACCAAGGGAAAATAATCTGACAATTAGACTGCTAATGGGGTTACACAGTAACAGCCGACAAAAGACACTACTAGAAAAGACAAGTAATCAGTGATACAAATTTCATCAGTGAACAAATGCCGTTATCAATCAAGCCTAACAAGTATTAAGAACAGAGAGAACAAAGAAATAAATATACCAATTCCACAGCAGATTTAGGCGACAATCCACACAAATCCATCAACTGATTAACAAGTCTAAGATATGCACACAGTGAGTAATACCAAGGTCATTTATAAATGAATTATTTTGACACCTACATTACTTTTTATACAAATAGGAATATAATAGGTTATTTCATACTGTATTGTTATTTTTCTGTACAAGATAAAACGAAAAATATGTATTATATTAATAATATTATTTGGTCTGGATGTAGTACTCTTGTAGACTAGAAAACGTTGGAGTACAAACAAAACAAACCAACAGCCCCTATAAATTTAGAAGCCAACAGCTCAGATATGGTATAATGAAAATACTCTCTGAATATGCCGCAAGCAGCCGTTTGTGTACAATTGTTAAATTATGCAAACGCCTAGAAAATGGCAGTAAACAATTTAACACCTCAGTATCTCAAAGCAACAAAAGAAAAATCACATCAATAACATTTTGGGATGCACAAGTCTATTTTTTTTTCTTCAAAAGTTTACCAGTACCACAGTCTTCTACTTGTTACAGTGCATTGTTGTACATATCCTGGTAAGTTTGTGTCCTCAACCTCAAAATAACATGTTAACATATACTCAGCACTAATAATAGTTATCAAACAATGCAAGTTGGATTCAACAATTCAACTTGTGTATGAAGTGGTAGTGTTATACTATTGGTATGTACAATGACATGATATTAAATATTCCCTTAATGACAGTACCAGCCTGGTGTTCATGTTTTATACAAGAGTACATCACAACGACATATAAACTTTATATACAATTTATATACAACTATGGAAATCTAGACTCTATATATACATAAACTGATTATGTACATGAGACAGCTTATTTATGATTCGTGAGTGACGGTTGTCTGTGCATCACTTTTCCATGGTCTACCTATGATCTCGGGATGTTGCTCGCCGCCTCTTACTGGAGGGAGGTAGTGTATCGGTTGCATCTGCAATGAGAATAATCATAAGAGGAATTTGAAGGTCTTTGATAAAATACATTCAATCATATTTAAATGACACTGGAGAAAGACAAGGTCATTGAACACCTATATGTCATAAGTAATATTTGTGTCAATTGTGATCAGGGTCACTCAAAACTGGAAGGAGATATGAGCAAAATAAGATTTCAAGACCTAAATCTAGTATAACCTTGACCTTTGATCATGAGATAAAGTGGGCTGCAAGCCTGGGTCATAGGGATTATATTTTGTAAGTATGACCTAAATTCATGAAAGGGTTTAGGAGATATGGCTACAGATGGATGGATGCAAAGACAGATGGATGGACAAAGCGGCGACTAAATTCTCCCCCAAAATTGTTCAGGGAGCATAAAAACTTAAAGGCTAGGATGTTGAATAAAGTACTTTGAATATGTTTCATATTTGGGCCAATAGACTGAGAGACAGGTAGACAGTGACAAACAGTCTACTGTGAAACTAAATGCATTTTGCTTATTTTGCTGGCAATACACTTCAGAGTAATCTGGACTTGACGAATATCCCTGCAGCGGCGGGTGAGTTTGAATCAACTTAACCTTGTGGATATGACCTTGGGTCAGTGCAATAGCACATCCAAAGATATTGGGTTACTATTCTAGTTTGTTGAAATTGTGTTTCTATAAAAATGCCAAGGCAATGCCGCATACTAAAAACAGACTGTCTCCTTTCAAAAAACAATGGAGAGGGGATTAAATCTAGATCAAGACTGTAATACCTGTTAATCATGTTAGACCTCTCATCAAAAGATTAGGTCTTCAATACAATGACCCTGCTTATGTCATGCAATTAAGAGTGTGATCAAACAGTGTAAAAACAAAAGCTATATTATCTATCAACACAGCATAATAGAGAAATGATCAAAGAGTATCATCTCTATACATCAACACAAAAGGTCCGTTGCATTGTACCTGTGAGAGAATTTTGTGGCACATAACAAGGGAATGGAATACTATCTGCGGCAGAAAAATTCTACTGAATTTGGCACTCCATAGTCGGGGCAGACAATTAAAAATATCAAATACTAATGGAAGGCCCCTTTTAGATGCCTAGACCCTAGAAACTATATCATTACTAAATCCAAAACTAGACTGGAGCTCCCTCAAATTACTACCCAATACGGACCTTCCTGTAAGATACATAGTTTTGCATATGTCCTATATGCCGCAGATAGCTACCTATACACATGACGAAAATCAGCTTTGTTCTTTATGATAAATATGCTGTGACCATGTTCCTTGAATTCAACTAGTTACAAAACAAGAGCTGTCAGTTGTCAACAAAACTCACTGTAGGGTATAAACAAGATGCGTTTGTTGTTGTATTGTTATTTAACATCCAACTCAAGAATCTTTCATTCATATGGAGACATTACCGTGTGCTGATGAAGGGTGACAAATTTTGCCTATGCTCGGCACTGCTGGCCGTAGAGCAGGAAGGGTTCTTTAACATACCAACACCTACTGTGACACGGGACCTCGGTTTTTACTGTCTCATCTGAAAGACAGGGATGGCCAACTGTGGAGTTGCTCTGCGGGATTTGAACCCAAGACCCTTCAAAGTCGAGCACGCTAACCAAGGGGGCCCCAAAGATGTGTTTGTAAAACACTGATGCCCACAGATAGAACCTATTAAAAAGACTACAGCACTAGTCATATGTAGGTCAAAGCCACAAGGTAAAAAATTATGGTGCCAGCGAAAAGCCCTTGTCACAAGGAATACACATGTGAAAGATGAAAGCCCAATCACTTACCAATCAAAAGTTTAGTGTTGAATCTAGGAACTGAATAGGGCACACAATCCCATTTGCAAAAGGGCATTTTTAATGAGTAAAGATTGGTTTTGAGGGCACCTGCACAATTATGTATGTTTATATATCCTCCACATACTCATTCAAAACACATTTCATTGAATGATAATAGAGCACCGTTTTCTTAAAAAACAAAATCATTTAATAATTTCTATCTTACTCATTCTCTGTCTCTAAACCTTGAGGTCACATTTTGGTAGGCCTACAGGAAAGGGCTTGGTGTTTCAGAAAAATGGCATGGCGCAGCACCATGCTATGTTGCTCTAGATTCAACACTAGAAGTTATGGTCAATGTCATTGTTAAAGTTTTTCAAAAGTAGGTCAAAGTCCAAGGTCACTGGGTAAAAAATTATGGTGTCAACAGAAAGGTCTTTTCTCTAGGAATACAGGTGTGAAATATAAAAGCTCTATCACATACCATTCAGAAGTAATGGCCAATGAAAAAGTTTTTGCGGACAAGCATACAGACAGACGGACAAAGAATTAAATGTCCCAGAAACTTCTGGGGGCATAAAAAATAGGGCTAAGGGCTTCTAAAAGTACAGATGTA
Source organism: Pinna nobilis (assembly GCA_016161895.1). NCBI lineage: Eukaryota > Metazoa > Mollusca > Bivalvia > Pterioida > Pinnidae > Pinna > Pinna nobilis. The sequence goes on along the minus strand of JACSZP010009372.1, from coordinate 1,724 downwards.
GGTCAAATTTGAAAGTCCATGTCAATAGCTTAAAAGTCATGACCCTATAAGAAAGCCCTAATCAGGAGGAATTGATGTAAGATATACAAAGTACATGTAATCCATAGTCAAAATCAGTGTGAAGTATGGCCTAACAACTGGTTGGAATCATATAAGACAGAACTCCAGTCAAAATCAGTGTGTAAAGTCAGACAGCACTCGACCCAAGACAACTTGTATTGGTAAACTATACTGTTGTAAAGGCCTCGGAATATGCCAAATGCTGATTATACTAAGAGGTATGAACGAACAGGGATAAATTAGTATACTTCCTAAATATGTGTTGAGGGGGCATAAAAATTTTACTTTCAAATGTTAGCTGTAATTCTTTCATTAGATGGGGAAAGGGCTGTTAAGATCAATAACAGACTTTAGTTGATTCCCTTCTTCTTTACAATCCCACTCAACAAGCTTGATTGGCCTTGGCTCAGCACTTGCAGCCATTTAGCACTGAGGAGCCTTTAACTTGCCAATATCAAATGTAACAATGTACCTTGATTTTCACAACCAATTAGAGACAAATTCTTTCATAATTATCTAATGTAATATTTCTTATTAATCTATAGGATCAGCTTTTAAACTACTTGATGTATAACTTAGTAAGCCTGATTGGTGTTGTTTACAACTAAAGGTCAATGACTTGTTAAACTAAGTGAACTTTCTGTACCAGAGTATAAATCACAGGTCATTCACATATGTAAGTACTTAAAGGCTTACTTTTTCTATACCATAATCAGTTATATGAATTGTACATGTTCATGAAATCAGCATCAATGTAACTAGTGTTGCATCTAGTGCAAAATATCATGGCACTGCGCTATACCTTTTTCTGAAACACCATGCCCTTTCTCTCAGTGTCATGCCCAATCCTGTACCAACAACGTGACTTTTATGACTTATAGACAAGGTAGAAATTATTCTTTTTCTTGGGAAAAAGGAGTTCTATTATCATTCAATGAAAGGTGTTTTGAATGAGTATATGGAGTATATATATAAGCAAACAGGATAGGTGTGCAGGTTTCCTCAAGACCAATTTTTCCTGTTAAAAGTGCCCATGGAATTGTGTGCCCATTTCAGTTCTTAGATTCAACAATAATGTAACAATGCAGAATCTTCACTAGGATCATTTCACTTAACATCCCTATCTCATCTTAGTGAAATTGACATTTATAGAGATGGAAAACATTTAGCAGTAACATGTTCTCATCCAATGGTACCTTTAGTTTTAGTTGATCTAGTTGACCTTTTATTACCATCATCTTGTTCCAGGTTGGGTGATATCTGACCACGTGTCCTATTTCCTCGGACAGGAGATTTGTCTCTGGAGTCTGTAATTAGTAAATGCACGAAATAAAACAATTTTATTATTAATTCATTTGAGTAAGTTTTATTAAAATTATCTTTCTTGTTTAAATTATCTACTTGTACGCCATGTGACCATTTAGAAATAAGCTTTCAGTTGCTTCACAGAAGTGTTATGCGGCTATCTATACATCCTGGCTCTAAATTATTGCCAAATTGAAATATAACAACAGTTATGAAACTCCAGGACCCAGTTGTTCATCAGCTGGTTAAATTTTAACCCTCGGTTAAATATAACCAAGGTTTGAAATAAAGCTCAGAGTTAAAATCTGTCGCTAAAAATGTAAGTTCTGTAGGTTAAAATGAACTTATTGACAGACAAT
>JACSZP010009364.1:5714-20333 GCA_016161895.1 Pinna nobilis | reverse complement strand
CTGTTTGTGTTGTCTCTTTTTTGTTTGGCCATGATTTTGTCTGCCTTTTTAACAATGTTAATGTTAACATTTTTACATCTTTATTTCACATCAATTTTAACACAAAGATGCAATTCTAAGTGATCTAAAGCTATATACATTTACATGTACCGCAACACAATCCAGATTTGTGGAATGGACAATCCTTACCAATACAGAACCAGTCAAGGATGTAACTGTCCTCATTCCTGTCTCCTCCAAGTCCCAACTTTTATTCTATGGTCAATGAAAATAGAATTGACGCAGGTCTATTGTCCAATTAGACGAGACCAGAGACATATAATACAGTATTCTGTATTATATGTCTCTGACGAGACATAAGCAATGCTGTAAAATCTGTTTTATTCGCCAGAATTTTATTTTTGCGTATTTACGCGAGAACTCTTACCCTCGAAAATAAATTTCTCGCTAAATCTACAAACCTGAAATAAACGTGTACTATACAACATTAACTAAAATACTAAAACACAGGCGCGAAAATATAGTGTCGGGATTCATTGTATAATGAAAATTAAAAAAATAAAGAAAAATAAAGTTCCGCGAAAATTTCTGGATTGACAGTAGAAGAATTATCCAGTAGTATAATAATAATGTATTAATTTCGATTGTTATAGTAGTTTTCAATCTCTGTATTTGGGCATTTTGGGATTTCATTATCAATATAGTCTTTCAGTGATGTGTCAACATTATAACATCGGCCTTGGACACTCAAACTTTTGGGTTTGTTTGACCAGTGTTTCATCCAGCCCAAGTTCTCACAGGAGCAAATTATCTTGGTGTTTGACAAATCAAGCTCGGAAATGTGATTATTGTTCGCTATGGCTCGTGGGAACGTAGTCAAGGGGTTGTTATCCAAATAAAGAAACGTGACCTCTTTGCACGTACGAAATGCGTTATCTGAAATCGAAACTAAAGCATTCCCTGATAGGTAGAGAAATGCCACACCAGGAATTTTTGTGAGGTCTTCGTTAGCAATGTGCATCAGTTTGCGATTGTATGTAACAGCAATTTCAAATATAGTGGGAACTCTTGCCCACAACTTTGGACCTGGGATCCGCTCCAGCTGGGTATCGTTGAACACGAACTTGTAAAATTCAGAGCTGAAATTTGTCGGGAAGACACTTTCGTTGACGTAACTTAATGGCACATTGCTGAGAACCAAACGTCCCAACCCGGACAAATCGTTAAATATTGGAGGGATACTATCAATTGGACAGTTGGTGATTTCAATTTCTCTGAGTTCATGTAAACCTTGAAAGGAAACCGGTAAAAGTCCATCTTGTGTAAGAAACGTGTTGTCTGTAAGTTCCAGATGGTACAGTCTTGAAGCATTATTCAATGAGGGTGGGATTGATTTAAGATTTGTTGAGTAAATCTTAAGATACATTAATCTCGTTCCCAAACCCTCAAAGGCGTCATCTGGTAGGCGATCGAACTGTAAGTCATACATATCCAGTTCAAAAATATTTGCTAAATATTGAAAAGCAGACGGCCATTGTGCTAAACTCGTAGAACCAAAGGAAAACGTCGACAGTTTCCCGGAGATATTTCTAAAAACGCCGACATTGTCTAAATTTAAAATAGGATTACCCTCCAGATGTAACTCGGAAAGTTGACTCATTTTGCCAAGAAACGTTGGTAAGACTTTGAGCTGGTTGTGTTCCAAATGCACAGTGTAAAGACTGGTCTCGCTCCCATAAAAAGCATTTTCGGCGATTTGTACAATATTATTGTTACTCAGATCAAGGGAGGTAATCGTTATGTTAACGAATACTCTGTCAGGAATACTGGTGAGCTTGTTGTTAGACAAATCGATGTACCACCCTCCGCCAAGGTAGTTAAGGATTGGGGGTACCTCTTCGAGTTCCGCATTGTTGCAGTAAATATCCCTATAATTGTAGTTACAGTAGCACGGAGAGGAGAATACACACGGCCAATCCTTCACGTGGACTTTGGCGGATCTACCGCTCATCTTGTTGTGAGCACTGCTGAGTGACCACATCATTAATTGGAAGGTTAGGATGCATGTCTAAAAATAAAAGAAACACATGAGACGAAAACAAAGAGGAGAAATCTAGATCAGTCTGAAACAGAAAGCAATCCCCGTACAGCAATATTGAAAAAGGACTATTTTTCAACAAAACGTCGGCCAAAGTGACAAAAGCAAGGAAGCTGGTGATAATGAGGAATTGTGAAGATAGGGAGTGCTAGAGGTTGATATACATGTATGTGTACGTTCAACAGGAAGAAATGAGACTGAGACTGCACAGAGCTCTACAGCAGAGAGAGAGAGAGAAAGAGAGAGGAAACGAGACTGCACAGAGCTCTGCAGGAGAGAGAGAAAGAGAGAGAGAGGAAACGAGACTGCACAGAGCTCTGCAGGAGAGAGAGAGAGAGAAAGAGAGAGAGAGAGGAAACGAGACTGCACAGAGCTCTGCAGGAGAGAGAGATAGAGAGAAAGAGAGAGAGAGGAAACGAGACTGCACAGAGTTCTACAGCAGAGAAAGAGAAAGAGAGAGGAAACGAGACTGCACAGAGCTCTGCAGCAGAGAGAGAGAGAAAGAGAGAGAGAGAGGAAACGAGACTGCACAGAGCTCTGCAGCAGAGAAAGAGAGGAAACGAGACTGCACAGAGCTCTGCAGGAGAGAGAGGAAACGAGACTGCACAGAGCTCTGCAGCAGAGAGAGAGAGGAAACGAGACTGCACAGAGCTCTGCAGGAGAGAGAGAGAGAAAGAGAGAGAGAGAGGAAACGAGACTGCACAGAGCTCTGCAGCAGAGAGAGAGAAAGAGAGAGAGGAAAGGAGACTGCACAGAGCTCTGCAGGAGAGAGAGATAGAGAGAGAGAGAGCATGCCAAGATAGACAGACATACTAGTGAAGATGGTAACAACTGACGGGATGGAAGTAGGTGTTGGATCTCAATCATCATGACGAGAAACAGCATTGAATGAGAGCAGAGAGATGGTAGGCCTACTAAAGGAGAAGAGATGAGGAAAGCAACAACAGTAGGACTGATAAGCAAGGACAGTATACTGAATGGGGGACAGGAAGGGAGATAGTATTATCATGGAAGGATAGGTGGAGGATGGGCGGGCGAACAGTCTGATTTTTATTACGATTAGTATCACACTATGTCATCATATACCAATATAAGAAATATGAGCTTGGTAGAAAATGCAAATTGAAACTGTAGAAAGCCAGCTTGTTTCGAGCATGTGCTATCTTATTGCAGCAGGGCATTTAGTGCTGAAAGATTCATTTGGCGACATGAACTTGTACATGTATACAAAGAAGCATTGCAAAACATAGAACGGAGACGATAGACAATGGTGGATCAAGGTCAAAGTTCATTTGCTTTGTGAAGATTGGAACAAAAAGGAAAGTAGGAACGCCAAACCGAGACCACTGTCCACAATCTACGACTGGTAAATGCAAGCAGACATGGATTCTCAGACAACATTTCCAAGGGAGATAGTAACAACAGTTAGGCATTGACATGTGGTCAAGGAACACAAAGCAGGCATTCTGAAAGAGCCTACGCTTCATTGAAAGAATAGAAAGGAAGAGGCCAACGAGAGGGAATTGGCAAAGTACATGTATCTATCATAGATGTGAAGGAAGCGGGATGAAAAGTTTGGTACTTCAAAATTTAAGTCGGATGCAGGTTGGTTCAGCTTCTGGAGAACAATAGGGATGGTCGGAAACAGTAAATAGAAGCTGATGGAAAGAGTGGAAAGGCAGACGGAAGAAGCATTGGTTTGGATTTGGGGATAAAGAGAGATGCAATGGTAAGTCAGCTAGATAATTCCTGAGTCAGTTGGTGTTGCTACCATACATAGCACCGGAACCGCTTATGAGAAGATACCGTACCCCTACCTGAGGGTGGAACTAGTTCTGCAGTGTACAAGACACTGTATTCAAGGTAATATTATACAATATGTGGAAAATGTAACCTTGACTTGACCTTGCAGATATGACTTTGACTCGGGTCATGACACATCCTGGGCATAAAAAATAAGAGTCGACTTAAAATATCTTCTACGTCCATGATTACCGGAACAAATTATAGCCTGGACAAGTTTAATGATCACGTTTGCCATGTGGCCTTGACATGATAGATAAGACCTTTGTTCAATGCTAATGATAAAAACTTGGATGATTGGAAACTAGTGTGTAGAATATTTAATGTTCAGCGAAGCAGTATGAAGACAGTATATGCACTTTGGAATTAAATTTTCAAATTTAATGGTCATAAATGATTTAAAGTGCAATTTAAAACTGCTTGCTTTCTCCTTGGAAATCTACACAGTGAGATATTTTACTGTATAAACGTTCATTGAAATCAATTTATTGAGGTATGGTGAATTGCACTGCCGAAGTGTCACATACATAAAGAAAAAAATTATGTTCAAAGGTCCATAACTCTTTGGCAAATTCTAAACAGCAACTTTGACAACAAGAAATATTACAATAAAATATTTGTCTTTACATGATTAGAGTCCCATGCAAGAATTAAATTCATTTGCCCAGAAAAACTTATGACAATAAGGCGTCCCAAGGGCCATAACTCGAATAAATTTTGAGGAACAATTCCTTCATAGGACAAAAAAGAATAGAGATACAAAAAAAATCCGGTCATCCCAATTCCCTGGACCTACATGTATGTTGATATTACTCCTTACAGGTAACCCCAGGTAACATGGGGGACCTAAATCACACACATCATACTTACCAGTAAATGGTACACCGCCATTACTGCACGGTAAACTCAAATACACCTGAAAAGTAAGTAAGTAATTTATAACATGGAAATGTCGTGGCTACGCGGTGGACTGTGCGACTCCAGACTGCAAGGTCGTGGATTCAAGCCTCAGGTTTTTTTTTCACTTCATCTTTTTTCAGTCTGTCGAATGAGACAGTAAATCCAAGGACCTACATTATGTTGGTCTAGTGTCCCTAAGGATCAAGCACAAGGTCTGCTCAGTGTCCTTAAGTGTGCTTGTTTGGCATAGGCCAAAATTTATTTGAACCCCTCACCGGGTATCACGTTTTCATCCATGTGTGAATGTGTCTTAAGCGGGCATTAAGCAACAACACATATAATCGTTTCCCTCTTTCTAAACATATCAAGGAGAGGTGTGTGTTCTGAGATAGATGTTACATTCAGATAGATGTCCTAAATGAAGGGAGATAACTTTAGCATGCAGGCTATTGTTATAATATATTCTATATTCATCTATCATTTGGACGACAAGATTGTGCCCATGCTAGTGCCAGGTGGGCCTAGAGAAAAATTAAAGGGGGTTGTAATTAGAAATAAATATTGTATACGAATAACTACATGTAGTATATTATAACAATCCAGGGCCCCTAGTGTACCGTCTAACCTGTTTGAAGAGACCATCCAATGGAAGGAGCATAAAGGGTCACATATGACAGGTAGTCTCTGAATTCAGGTGGTTTATGTAGGAAAAAGCCATATTGGAACCATTCATTTAGGTCATCATGTATAAGGCAGATAGTTCTTTGATTCAATGGGTCCAAAAGGCAAATTAGACTTTACTAGTGATACCTTTTGTCAAACCTTTAAGGACTGACGACTATATTGAAAGTTTATGTAAATGAACAACGGACATGGGAAGAGAACCAGGTGAACATGTATATATCCCCCTTCCTCTATAATCTACCACTGGGCGTCTCAGGGCAGCTCAAAGTAGGTCTCCTAATAATAATAAGCCCAGTTGTTCCTAGTATCAAAATGTTGCTGATTTTATCATTTTGTAAAACCAACATAATACAAATGCATATCTATTGATACCAAATCATCAATGAAATAAAAGGAATTGTCATTATACACAATATCAATAACCCTGATTATCGAAGACGGAGCTGATATACCTGACAGGGTCATCAGTATGCCCCGTCCCCAGTTATTTGACCAAATATGGTTAACAGGCAGTGTATTGTGTAATTAACATGTTATCTCAAATATCCCTGTGGAAGAGCCCACACCACATCGGCAAAGCCACCATACCCTGACGGGTAACTTAATGTCCTTGCTCGCTACGCTTTTACTCAGCAATATATAAATAAGTTAAAATAACCCCCTTTTCAGTAGTACCTCTCAATATGATTTCCCTTCCGACGGACCAAAGTAAGAGCAGGTGAAATAAAAAGTGACTTACCTGTAGATTTGTTGAAGCTGGGCAATACAGAAGGTAGCCGATGTGTTATTCCAACGTCATGTGAGGATACTAAAGATAAACATGCGACGTATTTTTAGCCACTATTGTTTACTTTAAAGATAACATTTGTGATAGTGAAGTTATCAACAATAACTTGAAATCATATCTATGAAATATGATACAATAAAATGCCGACGTCCTATGTTGTTTTATTGTTTAACGTCTCATTCAAAAATGTATCAATCTCGGAGATGGAGGTGCTATTGCAAACATAGAATGATAAATTATACCATACCATTTGAATGACTGCTATCTCAATACAGACTGATGCACTGTGAGGAACTGTTACACCAGTGAAAAATACATCATAATCATGCATGGGATCCAGGATTTTTTCAAAGGGGGGGGGGGGGGGGGGGNNGGGGGGGGGCTGGTGATCAATATTTTCCATGAGGGGGTCCAACTTGTAGACAAGAAAAACCTATCCCTGTTAAAATGAGAATCTAAGCATAATTGACCAGTATTGGTATACATTGTATATTTTGTACATTCCATCGAGGGGTGGGGGTCCGGACCCCCTCCCTCCTCTAGATCTGTGTATGCAAGAAGCATGAATGACAGTAACATCATTACATAACTGAACACTATGAATGATATTCTCATCATCACAAAATGGCATACACTCTAATCTATATGTATTTTAGAAAACTACCAAACATAAGATGCAAAAAAGTTCATATATGACAGATTCTTATAGGAAAATACACCAGGGTATATATTTAGATCACATAATGCAGGTGGCCCTTTAATTCAGTGGGTTGTTATGGCAGGTTAGACGGCACCATACACCATGAGTGATTGCTACATCATTCTATGGTACATGAGTGTATGCTACAGCAATTCATAATGAAACAACCTTCATCAGAATGCTTCTTTCACCATTCCAAAATGATACAACAGAAGTGATAATAACACCATTGGATTATACATTATATACCATTAGTGATTGCTATACCATCATAGATGATACTGTTCCACCATAACAGAATGATACACCATGACTGGTTGTTAACCAATCAAAGAAAAATACACCATATATTATGAGTGATTGTTACACCATCACAGAATGATACACCATGAATGATTGTTATGCCATCACAGAATGATACACCATGAATGATTTTTACATCATCACAGAATGATACACCATGGGAGAGTTACACCATCACAGAATGATACAGCATGAATGATTTTTACATCATCACAGAATGATACAGCATGAATGATTGTTACACCATCACAGAATGATACAGCATGAATGATTGTTACACCATCACAGAATGATATTCGATGATTGACCATTACACCATCACTGAATGACACACCATCAGTGATTGTTAGACCATCACAAAATGAAACACGATGAATGACCATTACACCATCACAGAATGACACACCATGAGTGATTGTTAGACCATCACAGAATGATACACCATGAATGTTTGTTACACCATCACAGAATGATACAACATGAATGACTGTTACACCATCACAGAATGATACACCATGAATGTCTGTTACACCATCACAGAATGATACACGATGAATGACCATTACACCATCACAGAATGATACAGCATGAATGATTGTTAGACCATCACAGAATGACACACCATGAATGTTTGTTACACCATCACAGAATGATACACGATGAATGACCATTACACCATCACAGAATGACACACCATGAATGATTGTTACACCATCACAGAATGATACACCATGAATGTTTGTTACACCATCACAGAATGATACACGATGAATGACCATTACACCATCACAGAATGACACACCATGAGTGATTGTTACACCATCACAGAATGACACACCATGAGTGATTGTTAGACTATCACAGAATGATACACCATGAATGTTTGTTACACCATCACAGAATGGTACAGCATGAATGACCATTACACCATCACAGAATGATACATGATTGTTACACCATCACAGAATGATACAGGATGAATGATTGTTACACCATCAAAAATGATACACGATGAATGACCATTGCACCACCACAGAATGACACACCATCAGTGATTGTTAGACCATCACAAAATGATACACCATGAATGATTGTTACACCGTCACAGAACGATACATGATTGTTACACCATCACAGAATGATACATGATTGTTACACCATCACAGAATGATACACGATGAATGATTGTTACACCATCAACCAGAGATCCACGGATCTTGTAGCTTTACTGGTACATATATGGATAAATGAATAATAATAAAATGATTTAAAACAGCCTGAATATGGTTTTACTATAGGCCCTTAAGTGAGTGATCCTTATAGAGTCCAATTAGGTCTCAATTGATTCTAGACCAACTAGACATTATATTGAATACATTAGCGTTAATTATGTGTTGGTATGACTTCTTATTTTACAAAAGTTAGGATAACTATATTGTATATTATATGTAATTCAACCAAATCCCTAAAAAGGCCTAATTACATGTAGTCAAACCAAACTGAACTTCATTTTATACAAACTACCTCATTTAATTGATATAACAAGTCTGTCAATCCCTCAGTTGGTAAAAATTTCTTATTATCGCTACTCCGGAAAGTCTGAATGTCAATAGGCATTACGATAAAAGAGGAGTAGATTTTACTGTTTGTCCCCTAAACTAGCCCCTTTATGTTATGATGAAAACATATATGTAGTCTAAAAGTGAATATGTAGTATGGTTTAGGAGGAGTAGCGATAACAAGATTTACATAGAGTAAAATAGGGAAATTTGACAGTCCCTAAAAATGGCCCCTATTGGTCCAACCAGGCTGAATTTCATTTTAAACCAACTAGACATGATACTGAATACATTAGTGGTAGTCCCATGTTTATATGACTTATGGTTCAGGAGGAGTAGCGATAACAAGATTTTACTATTTTGGCCCCTAAACTGGCCCCTTTTGATTTGACAAGGCTAAATTTCATTTTAGACCAACTACATATTATGCTAAAAACATATATGAAGTCTAAAAGTGAATATGTAGTATGGTTTAGGAGTAGCGATAACAAGAAATTGTTTACGGACAGAAGGACGGACGGACGCCGAACAACGGGGTATCGCATAAGCTCTGCTGGTCTATGGCCAGTAGAGCTAAAAAATGATACACGATGAATGACCATTGCACCACCACAGAATGACACACCATGAGTGATTGTTAGACCATCATAGAATGATACACCATGACTGATTGTTACACCATCACAGAATGATACACCATGAATGATTGTTACACCATCACAGAATGATACACCATGAATGATTGTTACACCATCACAGAATTATACACCATGATTGGTTGTTACACCATCACAGAATTATACACCATGAGTGGTTGTTACACCATCACAGAATGATACATTATGAATGATTGTTACACCATCGCAGAATGATACACCATTAGGGATTGTTACACCATTGCAGAATGATACACCATCAGGGATTGTTACACCATTGCAGAATGATACACCATCAGGGATTGTTACACCATTGCAGAATGATACACCATGAATGATTGTTACACCATCACAGAATTATACACTATGAATGACTGTTACACCATCACAGAATGATACACACCATGCATGATGAGGGTCAATTTTTTTTCATAAAAATAAACTGATGCACATGTTTTCAAATTTGGAAAAATCTGTGTTCACAAAATCAAAACAAACAAAACTCAATAATTTAGAGATTATTTATTCTGTTCTTACCTCCCTGTCAACAGTCATTAAATTTTACAACCACAAATAATTATCAAAGAGCTCTTTGCCAAACAATTTATCACAGTATACAACAGGAAAATATCTGATCTGATAATTCACACCAGATTAGATGATACAGCATTGTGTCATATGTTTATGAACAAACATCATTTTATTATATATTTATAGTGAAATTGCACTTTTACAAAATTCTTTAAGTTTTCAGAGCCTGGACCAATTTTGATGTTATGTGTAATTTCGATTTTCATGCAGTTTCTTTGGATTTAAAACTTAATATTTTTCTTGTAGCAGATTTTGAGATTACATGAAATAAACTAAGTTTCTAAAATTCAAAAATGCACATTCTCTGTATAACGTTACTTATTTAGAGTATTTTGACAACTTGCAAAACTTAATAGTGTTCCGCTTTTTGCATTTTTGAACCACTTGACAGTAAATTAGGAATTTTTAATGAAAGGTTTCATTAAAACCGGTTGAATAGTAATACAATTAGAGCAGTTCTAAAAAATATCAATTTATTATAAACATAAAGTAAAAATGACGTTTATTCATAAACATATGGCACAATGCTGTAAATGAAAAAATAAGGGCATATGAAAGAAAACAAGTTCTTTGTGCATTACTTGCAATGTGCTCAAGAAATAGCCTTGACGTTTTAGGTATGACTTTGATTGCATGCCCAACTATCTTCTCATAAACTGCATACATGTGAAGTTTCAGGTAATCAAAACATGAAAAGTAATACTTTTTATAGACAGATTATATACTAAGTAAAGTTGGAGGAAGTAAAATAACGCCAATTTCATTTTGGACCGAGGATAGGGTGCTTGTTTGACACAAGAGGTCAACAGCAGTGTTTTCTTCTACATATTGTGTTCAAGTCACCTTCTTATAATGGTCAATGGAATAAAACATCTCAGAACAAGCCATTTTGCAATGTCACAGTATTTGAATTTGAAAATTGGGCATTTGTCCAAACTGGACAAAGGCTGTGTATCCATAACTGCTCAATGTAGACCATATCTACTGCAGCTATACTTCTGTATGAACATGATATCTACTTATACAACTAAGTACACTTGCAGATGCAGATTTTCGTTCCAGTAGCTTATGAATACTGGATCTACATAAAAATGATTAACAGCAAGTTTAAACTAGTTTGACAAATATCTTTCTAAGATTGAATGTAGTTCTCATTCACAGACTTACCCTGAACCTGGGCTGGGCACCATAAAACTTTTGAATTTACTTAAGTCTAAAAAGCTTCTCAATTCCAGCTCATTCTGAATTCTGATTGGTTGTGAGACTAGATTCTCAGACTTAGGTAAATTCTGAAGTTTTATGGTGCCCAGCCCTGACCTCTGCCTCATAGAATCCCTATAAAATGACAAGTGTGGTGATATCTGCTCTGTACAATGTATGTGATGTACCATGACACATGTGGAGTTGATGAATTTTAAGGAAGACATTTCAATATTTTCTGAAAGTTATTTTGCAATATGCAATGTAATATGGACAGGGAATCCCTGTTTACAGTAGAGATCGGTGTGAAGTAAGCAAAGGCTTTGTGTCATCTATTTTTCAAATAAAAACTGTATACAATTCTGAAGTATACTTCTAATTGCAATGTCACACTCAGCAAGAAAAGAAACATGGATTGTCTCCCTTACATATTAGACCACTAGGAGTATGTTATGTAGCATAAGTTAGCATACAGTTAGCATTAGTTAGCACGCAATCTCAGAACTGTGTTGCTTGGTTTTATTGTTGTTTAACGTCCTACTCAAGAACCTTTCACTTATATGGAGACATCACTGTGTGCTGGTACAGGGCAAAAATTTTTGCCTATGCTCAGCACCCATTTCTGCAGAGCAGGGAGGGTTTGTTAGTGTGTCGACACCTTATCAGGGACAGCCAATCACAATGTGGCTTAGATTTGAACCTAAGACCTCACAATCGGAATTCGAACATGCTAATCACTAGGCCATGTCTGCCCCAAATCTCAGAATCCATGAACAGTACCTGGTATACAAACACATCATACAAGCATTCAGGTAGTACATCTATTAAACATTTTAAAAGATCGTACCTATCTATTTCTAACATTTTCCTTTGCTGTGACAATATTCAACAGTATATAACACATATTTAATAAATAGCAAAAAAACGTAACAGAACCTGTCTTAAATGTCTGCTTCTTGAAGGACCACTTATAAAGATATATTTAGATACTCATACAAACAAAACCTATTGTTACAATCAGGCACCACTTGTCATGAGGCACCAACAGCACTCTCTTGTGGGGCCTCCTGTCTTAAGAAACCACCTTTCTGATGATACCACCTACTTTGAGAAACCACCTGTCTTGAAAGAACATAATTCCATAGGTGTGAGGGGTGATCTCTGATGACCGGTGCTACAACTTTGATCTTCAATGTGCTCCTTTTTATGTCATGTAGCATGAAGATTCAAGGAAGCCCCACTGAGAGTCCAATCCTATGAACTCTGTACCTCTTATCCACAGAATTACTGTCTATCTATTGCAGATTTCTGATTTTAATCCACAGAATTACTGTCTATGGCAGATTTCTGATTTCAATCCACAGAATTACTGTCTATCTATGGCAGATTTCTGATGTTATCACAATAACTCCATTCTTATGCCTGCTCTTTGTACTACTTGTTCTGGCATACAGAAGACTGGATTCACTTGTTTGATAGTCTCATCTCCTAGCAAAGATAGTCCAGTTATACCAAAAAGAGTGTGAAACGGATCAACCATATCTCCAGGCCGATCAGCAAACCCGCCAGTCTCATCGTCCTGACACGCTAAGATAAAGTGGATCAGTTTGTCCTAAAATGCCAAAAAAAAAAAGTCATATGAAACAATCAGAATCAGTTTATATGTGTTTTTAAATGTGTTTTTTTTTATAATAAAAATTGTTATACCTGTAACATATGCAGTCTAACCTCTTTTAAGAGACGCCCAAGGAGAGGAGCAAAAAAAGTCACAAATGACAGACATTCTCTTAATTCAGGTAGAAAAAGTCATTTTGGGAACCATGCATTTAAGTTACAAAAAATGGGTAGTCTTTAATTCAGCAATTTAGTTAATTTAAATCACTAAGGCAGATTATACTGTATCTTTATTTTGATTTGTCAAAATCGTATCATGTGATCTAGAACATTCACTATGTCTATCATGAACTTCTGCATTCTTCCCTTGGTCCACTGTTGTCAATCCTCCAATATTACTGTCACGCACTGTGCTAGTTCATGTCACCATCTTTTGTCCCTCATTCAGGGCTACAAGTGTTCCTTTTTCATAACTAGACATTTGGCTAGTAACCTTGAAAGTTTACTCCCCACACATTACACACTCTAATATTAAACTCGTCACCAAAAATGGACAAACAATTAGGACATTTCATAATCACATACATACAGTGGAGTTGGTTTATAAGGAAGTCCAAGGAGATTGACTTTTGACTGCATTATAGGCATCCCTCATTTTAAGCATCAGAATTTACTACATAAATAGATAAATAGCTATTCTTTTGGGGATTTTATTCCTCTTTGTTATAGCACTGAAATCGTTTTAAGCCGATTCGTTATAGACCGACTCTATTGTACTTTAATGCTTGGCAATAGTTACCTCAGAAGTACCACTATGGCACTAGTACTTGCAGTAGACTGAGTAGTTTATTGATAGACTTACTGAACTACTAAATAATGTGGTGACATTCACAGACCGGTCATCGTTCTCTTCTTGGGGTTTGCCACACAAGTTTAGCAATTTGAAGACTAAGTAATTCAGGGACTTTGTTGAGATTAGAGAATGATCTATAATGGAGTTAACAGATTTGATGGATGTAAGGAACAGCTTGATACAAGTTAAAGATTCTTGAGTGGGATATTAAACAATCATACAACCAAGCAAATTCATGGGAGCAATAACATTCATTTATAAAGACAGTAGTTACAATGACCATACCTTGTCTATCCAGTGGATTTTGCCAATGATTTTCAATGAGGCTAACACCCACCAGGAGTAGCAAACGTCTGGTAGCTTTTCTGGCCTGCCTGGAAATATAAGATGGATCGATACATACACAGATGTAAAACCAAAAAAAAGTAGATTCCTTTATTAATTTATAATGTTTTTCCTAAATATCCAATAATTTTGATTTACCATGGTCTATTAATACTCAAAAGTCTCAGAAACTAATTGTATAGTCAGGAATGTTTGAGTGACCCCCCCCTGCCCTGTTTTCAGGTCAATATCAAGTAACTCCCTGTCTCACTTGAATTTATACACCCTGATCATGCAAAAAGTATGTATTTAGTGACCTTAAGATAAACCCTCATGCACAATATGCTGAAAATTAGCACCTACCAGGATAAGAATTCTTAGAAAATGTACATGTATATGATACAATGTATAATGTTATTACATAAGTTATATTACTAACAAGACTTACTGCTTATAAACCCATCTAGCATGAATACAGTTTACTAGTGAACACATGAACATTAAGAACTATATAATATGATGGGGCGATTGAAAGGGTCTTTGTTAA
>JACSZP010009362.1:0-17796 GCA_016161895.1 Pinna nobilis | reverse complement strand
AGGACAGTTCAGATGTACAGATGTATACTTACAACATATGTAAATTTCTGGTATGATGTAGCCGTGTATTCTTGTGCCACTGTGACCCTCACATGTCCAGATCGTTCCCCATCAATCAACATTTTACCAGTGATACACACAATACTGAAAAGAAACATACCCAGTAATTAAATATTGGTTCAATATAGACAGAATTTTCTATGTTCATCATGTAAAATTTTGACCAACTTTGTTGTATGACAGGCATGATAATAAAGGCATGACAAATATGAGCTGCTATAACGATGAAATTTGTTCCCTTTTACAGGACTTCTCTTAGTATTCAAATACATCTAGCTAAGTTTTCCCTAAGACCAAGGTCAAGGTTATCAGGTTAAAAGACATGGCCTTGAATGAAAGCTGTTATCATGTGGAATCCATTAGTGAAATAAATATCAAAGTCCCGTCTTTTTTGTTAAAAAGATATCACCAAGGTTGATGTTTTGTCTAAAGACACTAATGATAATGACAAAGATGTTGCTAGGGGTATGGAATTAGCTCTCTGGACTTTTTTTCACTCAACGAGTGAAAAATAATTTTACATGGAGATCAGTACCGAGAAAACACGCCAACAAACTGGAAGGGTACATAGGTACATTACTTACCGAACAGAGGCAACATAATCATCACGTATCGGGGAACATTGCACTCCTGCTATATCAACATTGCTGACGATATCCTGATAGGTCTTCCCCAAGTCTTTGCCCTTGATGGTCAGCAAAGTTCCACCTTCCTTGGGTCCTGAGGTGGGTTGTATCTGCAGCGTGGAAAATGACAACAGATAAATAAGTTTCTACATAGTTTTATGGATCTAACACCAATATCACATTTTACTGGAATGGAATATATATGGCTTGCTGTTGAGGGTGCATTAGTGTTTTATAACCCTCTCAAAAAGATCTGTCATATCTTGTCCATATTAAGCTGATGCAGGCCTCAGAAATTCTTAACTTTGCTACAATGTAAGGATTTTACCCTATGCAGTGAGAGATATTAAATATGCCAACACCTACTGTGACTTAGATCCTCTATTTTTCCATATCTTTTAGGTGATGTTTCTTACAATGCAAAAACATAAATACAATTATCATAAAATTTGTTTCACTCAACATTTGTTTTTGTTCATGTGATCAAAAGAAAAATTTAGTTTACAAGTTTCTGCCATTTATACTGGATATTGGCGGTACAGCTTCTTGAAAGCAAAAAAAAAAACAGAGGGTCGAAATGGTGTGTACATGTATGATATAAAATGGTTCTTCTTCAAGATGTGACTCATCATTTCTGTAGTGAATACCTACACTGTGTATGATTGGGTTGGGACAGTTTTGTAGGTATGACAACCAGTTCTCCTTCTTATCACAGCTGGACTTAAGAGAGCACTTGTTCTCCTGACCTCCACACCAACCACATGTGTAAAGGGACCGCTGTGTCAAACACTCCCCACACGAGTTAGCCATCTTCTCACATTTGTACATTTTCACTGGAAAAATAAAATGAAGACACACGGTAATAGAAGTAAAAGTACATAAAACTATCTGGTTCCCTCCTAGGAAACACAGAAACAATGAATATTCTTAATTCAACATATTTTTGTACATTTTTCTGATTTACATGAATTCTATACACAGACTGTTTTTACTGTATACCGGGCTATTTTGGTCCAGTGTTATTTTCACCCTAACAAACTGGTAAACAGTTTCGCCCTGTTTTAAATTAGCCCAGCCTCGTTATTATTCTATTCGAGAGATATAAGCTTTTTTAATTCACCCACTGACGATGAGGGCGAAAGGGGCGAAAATAAAACAGGGGCAAAACTTCCCAGTGTACAGTATATTAATTGAATTAAAGATCCAGAGATCTTCAGACCAGGAAATTATTAAGTAACAACTGCCAGAGATGTACCATTTTCACACAGTAGTTTTCCATTATACTTCATACCTTGCATGTTATCTGGATTATCCAAGGGTTTAGGATTCTTGTCTCCCCATAAGATTTTGAATGGAACATTCCAGTATTTGGTATCTTCCGGGTAGAAAAACTGTAAACAGACAGAAAAATTCATCATCATAGGAGGTCAGACATATTCATAGAGCAATATCTACCTACCACTTTTAGCTTGAATGTCAAGATTCTAAAAATATTTAATTTTGCTTGAACTTTCAATTTAAAAAATTGTTTTTCTAATGATAATCTACATGTACATTACTGAGAATTCACAAGGGGGAGACAACTCACCTCCACTTCATTACACACAATGAAGGATAAATCCTTGTTGTTGCCCATCTTTCCATAGTGAGCATTCACAGTTTTGCCAGAATTGAGGCTAAAATAGCATCTTATTGGGGTTTGGAAGTCCTGAAAAAAAGATGACAGTAGCAATTTAGAGTTACTCCCCTTTTCATCTGTTGATTACATTGACAAAAGCACACTCTCCTTAGAATCAATCTACCATGTACAAGAAAACCGGTGGCAAAACTATGTACCAATAAAAATTTTATGTACATGTAGGGTGTAAGGGGCCAAAGTGGAAATAGAAGAAGATATTTACAGTCTAACCTGCCTTAGTGACCCACTGAATTAAAGGAAAACCTGTCTTATGTGACCTAAATGTAAGGTTCCCAAAAAGTTTTTTTTCCCTATATGAATCACCTGAATTAAGGGACCACCTGTCATTTGTGATCCTTTTTGCTTCTTCCCTTGGAGGGTCCCTTAAAACAGGTTTGACTGTACTATGCAGGGTATAAGAAAATCATTCTGTGATGTCCAAACTGCCCTTGCATATATGCTAGCAACATTGCTGAAAATAATTTGAGGGGCTATCGCTGAGGAAGGATTTAATTATATATTATCACTTGGTAGGTGACACAGCAACATTGTCACTCTTATTTTACTTTGTATCCCATATTGTAATACAGCATCTGTGTATGTCAGGTAATGTCAAACTATAAACATGTGTGTAACGTTAATTGTCAAATTTTCTCCTGTACCTGTCAACTGTTAAATTGACATGGACTATCTGTTGAACTGTCCTCATAAAATATCAAAAATAATCAAAGCTAATCTCCAAAGTCAGTTTCTGTGATTTGAGCCTACACACCTAGGGACTTGAACCTATGCCTATGCACCTGATCAACATAGCCATCATATCTTGTCTGAGCTATCATAAAGTTTACCCCACAGCTGATCTGCTAACTCTGATGGCCAGTGTTGGCCACCGTGTCCTCGTATGTACATGTATATAGAAAACCTTTATATGAATCATTGGCAGTGCAAAGTTTGGTTTAACTTATCTTAATCAAGCCATTACAAGGCTTTCTCTACAGTTCACCCTGCTACTGTTACATGTACCAATGTTGGTCTCTTTGACTTCACATGTTTAGGAGTAGCTTGATATGAATCATTGACAGAGGTAGTATGGAGCCTTCAGGAGACTTACTCTAAGATTGACCCCACTGACGGTGACATTCTTGGTGTTTCCAGAGGGTATCAGTATCAGGGTGGTACTGGCCTCGATTCTCGGACACGACGGTGGACCAGGAGTATGTGGGATGGACAGTCCAGCACTCTGAAATAACAAAGCTCAAATGATAAAGGTGTAAACAGGTTAAGTTATTAGAATAATATGTTTCCCATTATGTTCATACTTACTACATCTATAGAACCATTTGCTTGACCATTAATGTTTATAATGCCGACAACCTTAGATATATCAAGTGCATTCTCCATTTGTATTCCTAGGGCAACTTATGTCCTTAATTTGATAATGTAATTTACATTTCAAAATAACCAATCTTTAGAAATTTCTATCTGTTCTATTTTCAAAAGGAAGGAAAAAAGCAAAACTTCATCTTCTGTAAGTAATATTGACGGGAAAATATGCCAAAGTTTTACTAAGATGGAGGCAGAGGGTATAGTTGCCATTGTAGTGATGTCTTACGCCACCTCCAACACTATTTCAGTGGTATGGTAGTGACATCAAGCTGACATAGGCATTAGAAATGTTGACCTATGCTAAGGACATTTTCCTATGCAATGAGGTATCTTTAATGTGTTGATGCTTACTGTGACACATGACCTTGGATTGTTATGTCTTATCAGGAAGACAGGAAAAACCATTTCTGCCTCTGCTGAGACTTAAACCCTGAACCTCATGGTCTCAAGTCCAGCACTCTGATATAGTGAACTTTAAAAAAAAGATGAAGCATTGGATTCTTAGAGTAATACATATCATGTTGTTGTTGCGTTGTTGTTTAACGTCCCACACAAGAATATTTCACTCATATGGAGACGTCACCGTGTGCCGGTGAAGGGCGACAAATTTTGCTTGTGCTCGGCACTGCTGGCCGTAGAGCAGGGAGGGTTCTTTAACGTGCCAACACCTACTGAATCCGAAAGACAGGGACGGCCAACCACGGAAAGGCGCTGCAGGAGTCGAACCCCAGACCCCTCGGCTCGAAGTCGAACACGCTAACCACTTGGCCACGGAGGCTCCACATATCATGTCCTGAAGAGGTTAGATATCTACTAACATTTTGTCCTGAGATGAACACGTCATTAGCACTGCAGTCCTCAAGTGGGTAATGGGAACAGTGGTGGTTCTTGATACACCAGGTACAGTTAAAGATGCTGGCTGTGCACTTGTAACACCTGAAAGTAAAAAGCAACAACTATATAACAACAGTTAAAGATGCTAGCTGTGCACTTGTAACACCTGAAAGTAAAAAATAACAACAATATAACAACAGTTAAAGATGCTAGCTGTGCACTTGTAACACCTGAAAGTAAAAAAAACACAACCATATAACAAGTTAAAGATGCTAGCTGTGCACTTGTAACACCTGAAAGAAAAAAATAACAGCCATATAACAACTCTGACATATCTTGAAAGAGAAGTAAGTTTTTATTTGTTTGCAAGTTTTTGGTTTTTTTTTACAACAGGTTTGACAGTCTTCTAGTCATAGCAGCTTCCAGCCTAAATTGGTGGTAGAGAAATCTGGTTGACAAACGTATATATGTACCAGGATAAAGACTACGGGTCTTCAACAAACAAACTGGCAAATTGTCTTGCATAATTAAAATAGACCACAGTTTTGTTAATCCTTCCAAAACCACAGGTCATGACAAACTGGTCTAAGACAGTGACAAAAGCATACCATTCTAACACTTAGAATTGAGAAGGTTAACAACCAAAAGTGATAAGCCTCATGAATTTAAGAGAGATGCTTGATCCACCAAGTTATGGTACCCCACTTATCCTTCCACATACCATGTACATGTTATTTTGTAATATGCAGCGCTGGGGTGTAAAATTTGTGGCAAGAAAAACAAATGTAGTAACTCAAGTTTTTTTCATTAATCATGATGGTGTATACAAATTCTCTAGATCTATGTATGAGTTTTGTTAATTTTGGGGTGATCCATTGTAAGACCTTTACAAAGATGACAAGACATCAGCTGACCCTTCTATAGTCAATTGTTATAGTAATCAGTAATATGATATTATTTGCCATTTGATATAGCCTGTTACATTTATTACCCAATCATTTCACAATGATAGTCCTTTGTATCATTTTTTTTCCTGTTCTCTCACTCATAAATCATGCATTCTCCAGGAAAATGCAAGAAAAAAATTCAATTGCAATGATGTTTTCATATAATTACTAACATGACAAATGGACACTTTTTCAATTTTTAAACAATTTTACATTAAAAGCAAACACCAGTTGACAATGGCAATTTTCAGAATTTTGAGTCATTTTTGATGATTTAATATGATTTGATTCAGAGACAAACACATATTAACTTTGCTGATATTTAATGAGGAACCACGTAACAACGACAAAGTGTTTGACACGTAATAGATTGCTGATGTTGATTGCAAATAATGAAATTAACGATGCAATCATTGCCATTTTATCATGATTGAGTCACACGTAGAAAGTGAATAGCACGCTACATGAGACAATATCAATATATCAGACTTTAATTTTTCAATGAAATAATGATTGTGTTTTTTAATCACACTTGAAACAGCTGAAGTTTTGACAGTTAAAAATTCCATTTTCATTTTCAAGTTTTTAAGTTTGATCTAATGACATATTTATCTTTCTTTTGTTTTTTGGTAAGTACAATGAGCTATAATATCAAATAATATCATGAAAAGCCAGCAATATTCCACAAGACGGCTCAATCTTAGAAATGTCTGGATCTTAAGGTGAGCATGATACCAGGGAAATTTGAGATTAGTCTCTATGATACTACTAAACTCATCCAAGTGAATTATTCTTATACATTCCCCGCATTGGGAAGATATCTAAAATTAATTTCTGTTCCTCTGTTTGATTTCATTTACATACATGATAGATGATAATGTTGTTAGCCTCACTGGATGGCTGGAATTAGGGAGATATATTTTATTTGTTTTTACAGTTTGTTTCCTGTTTAGCGATCAATCTAATTAAACGGGACACATGCCACACTGCATCTGTAATGTGGAGAAATCATATTTCATAATCAGGTACAATATTAGGCAAAGATAGAAGAGTGGTCTGACATCATCATCATCATCATCATCATCATCATCATCTGTTTGATATTATCAGTTTTTATGTCATCGTAGAATATAACAAACACACACACATCACCATGGATGAAATGTTTTCTCCGTCCTACAGATGAGACAGCGAAAACTGGAAAAAGGTCCAACGATACAGGAAGTGTTGGTACAATATATATGCTGTATGAGCAGAAAAAATTTATACATTGAATATTAAAAATAAATTTCCAAAATAAAACAGAAAGTCTGATTTAAATCTTTACTGCATGACAAAATATTATCACAGGGCCTCTACTCGATAAATCTGAACCTGTATGTTGCCTTGTTGCTCAATGCCTACTTAACAATCTTTCACTAATGTAGAAATGTAACCAAATACTGGTAAAGATCTTCAAATTCTGGGTTAACCTAAAACATAAATGTAGAGCCATAGATCAGTGAGGGTTCCACAATGCACATACGTCAACTATGACATTGCCTTAGTTTTAACTGAGGGTTCTATAATATGCACATGTCAATTATGACATTGCCTTAGTTTTAACTGAGGATTCCATAATATGCATACGTCAACTATGACATTGCCTTAGTTTTAACTGAGGGTTAAAATATGCATGCATCAACTATGACATTGCCTTAGTTTTAACTGAGGGTTCTATAATATGCATACATCAACTATGACATTGCCTTACTTTTAACTGAGGGTTCTACAATATGTACATGTCAACTATGACATTGCCTTAGTTTTAACTGAGGGTTCTATAATATGCATACGTCAATTATGAAATTGCCTTACTTTTAACTGTCTCATCCTATGGACAGCATAAGACAGCCACCTCTGATTAGGCTTTGATCCTCAAGCTCAGGGTCTAAAAACAAACACTACCGTAGGCCCCTGACAGTTTTACCCAAACCTATATCCTCAGACAACCTACATGTAAATTTGATACATCATTGCTTTTGGTTTTTCTAATAAAAAAAAATCTGTATCTGGCACACTGAAGTCCATTGACTTCTGTTGATGACTTGGCCTTCTACTATAGTGATTCATATTAATGTGCAAAAACCAATTCCTGGGTTATACCCCATCTTAAAGTCTCATCTGAGGACAAGAAACCTGTCAAACTTGAAAATCCAAAAGGTCTGTAGAATGTCACACTACAATCAAAGGAATGCTTGCTAAGTCAAATACAAGATCACAGAGGTCAGAATCACTAACAAACACACAATTTCATATCCCTATAAACATATCTGACCCCCATATTCTCTCTATATGAGGGATTACCTGCTAGTTTTCTTAACATATCTTTACCAAGGAAGTTAGTTGGTGGTCTTGTTAAACATCCCACTCAAGAATATTTCACTTATATAGAGACTTCACTGTGTGCCGGTGAAGGGTGACAAATTTTGCCTAGGCTAGTCACTTATGACAGTAGAGCAAGGAGAGATCTACAGTAGAGCAAGGAGAGTTCTTATCACACCTACTGTAACACGGGACCACAGTTTTTAACTGTCTTATTCGAAAGACATGGACAGCCAGCTGCAGCATGGCTCAGGTTCGAACCACAGACCTCATGGCCAGAAGGCAAACATGCTGACCACTAGGCCACGGAGGCCAAGGTGGGATTATCTTCTATTTTTGTTTATACATCTTTATCAAGGAAGTTAGTAAACTACTCTACACACAAGGCTGCTGTATAAGTCAGACCTATTTATGTAGAGAGTTATGGTGTGCATAAATGTGACATTAGCAGCGCTCAAATATAAAAACGATCAAACGCACGAAAAGTGCAATTATTACTTCCTAATCAGTATGAAAAAAAAACAAATCACTTAAAATTCAAACAATCCACAGGTGAAATTACACAGACCTTGTTATAAGTTCTGCTTTGTATTAGAGGCTTAATAAAGAAAGCTTGAAAATAACTTAATTATCATCGACCTTATCTAAATATTCCATTTCTCCTATTCTGACTCAAATAATTACAGAAATATTACAGCGCTGTTGGGGCACATAAAAGATTTTAGATCAATCAACAAAGATTTTAATAAATCAATACCCATCCATCAAATAATTGGATATTATATGTCCCAGCAACTGAGTTTTGCCATCAAGCATGTCATACAGAGTACAAAGAAAAAATAATTTGAAATTGGCTTGAAAAATAATTACTGTTTTTTGTCTCATTTCAAGTTATCTGCAATCTTAATCACTTAATCAATAACAATAAAAAAGATGAATTAAACTGAATTAAACTCTGTTGATCCAAACAAGCCATGAGATATATAGCTGAGGGCAAAGGAATGGATGAATGTATACGAGACATTATAACCTAGCAGGTACTAGGGCAGCATTGAAAAAGATGGCCCACTACTGATGGAAAACTGACCAAAACAACCAGAGTAAAGAAAGTCAGAAACTGACCAAAGACATATTGTGATACAAGTGGTAAATAATAAAACTGACCGGTGGATGATGCTGATGACAGTGACTGACCAACACAAAGGTAGGCAGGTTAAAAACTGACCAAAGAATCCCATGAAACAAGCAATGAATTATAAAACTGCATGAGCAGCACATTAGTAGATGTAATGCAGTAAAATAAGTGACCAACAGCCAAAGTAAAGCAAGTTACAAACTGACCAAAGAGTAAACAGGTACAGCATTTTAATACTGACCACTCAGTAAACAAATTGATAATTGAAAATTAAGTCACAACAGCAAAACTGACCAACATGTATGTTTTATTAGTTTAAACATCTTTTTTATGCCTGCTAGCTTGACAACATTATACTGTGGCATGGTGGTGGCTAAAGTACTTTGTGTTGAAGGGAGAGGGGGGGGGAGGGGGGGGGGGTACTCTCTATTAATGTACATGTACCCGAATAAAGGCTATTGACTTTCCATAGGTTTGATCATAGCCATGATTATGAGGGGACACCCTATCTACAAATGTACCTATAGATAAAGATTATGGACTTCTACAAGTACTTCAAGCAAAAAATAAGAAATGACAGATATGATAAACCAAGCCATGTTTTGTACATTCTCTTTAATACTTGCTATATCTTAGAAATACAAGAAAAATACATTCAAATCTCAGCTGATAGAATAAATGCAAAGTAGGAATATAAATGAAAGATTCAGCACTGGCTGATAATTTAATTCTAGTGTTCCCAATGACAGAATTAATACAAGGCTTATTATGGATGTAAAGAAAGGCTTCATTTTTACATATCAATGCCAAGAAGTTTGGAATAAACATTGATTCTGGGTGACATTCAAATTTAGGTCACAAATGGAAGTGTACAGGGATTAGTGATGATGAACAAGGTTCAATGACTTATGCTTGTAATTCATGTACTCTCTAAATGTATGTGTGAGAGAGAGAGAGAGAGAGAGAGAGAGAGAGAGAGAGAGAGAATTCTGGGTCTTAATATCTACTTAAGATTACATAAATGTGTCCCTCTTCCAAATGCTTAGAATATGCTCAAATTCATAAGTGTTTGGAACATCCTTTCAATGTACTCTCACACAAGTTGTTAATCAAATGATTTAGATTCCCCCAATTTACCACAAACCAACAATTTTCCATTCAGGCTTATTTATATTGAATGGTTGTTTATTTTGCATTATTTGATTGGGTAGATACAGTCAGCTTTCCCTATTATTCAACTTAATTTACACAAATTAAATGGTACAACAGCTACATGTACTCAGGTGGTCTCACCCATCCTAGCAGTAAACAGTGAAATACATGTATAGGGACTAAAGACTTTCTGCCAACCAAAAAGAAATGAAATGAATGTAAATAAGTCATTTAAATGTTGCCATACACTTCCATTACTGATATGGCTATACTGTGTAATTTGTATACAATGTGGCTAATTCAATGTGAGCACAATTCCCATACAAGAAACCATTATGCAGCAGGTTTTGACATGGATAGAGTTGTATTTCACATCATCTATATGCAGATTTAACATCACTTGATTACCACGATGACAGAGCAGACGACCTTGAACAGGTGATAAGGTCACTCAATCTACAGAGTTTAAACAAGTGATCCTCCCTGCCCAGACAGAATAACATGAGTTTTGTTATGGCTCCACATAAGTGAACTTGCCTTCGGATCAAGAAGTCAAGAATTTCAGCCTGGGCGGAGACAGTTGACTTGTCTTGTTTATAGATACGACAGTAAAACTGTGGTCCTGAGTCAAAGCACATGTAGAAGTAGGCGTGTTAAAGAACCCTCCTTGCTCAGTGACCATAAGTGCAAAGTACAGACCAAATTTTGAAGTCCACAACATAGGCATGAAGGATTAGGAATCCTTGATCCATGCTAAGGACTTTATCCTGTGCAGTGACAGATCTTTAATATGCCATGGGAGTTCTTGGCACATGACCTCCATTTTTCTTGTCTAATCTGAAGGCCAGGACAGGCATTCTATCCAGTCTTGAGACAAGCTCTTATGTTACTGCAGGAAGATTACTGGCTTTCACTATTCTTGTAAATCCAAACTCAGTAATCTTTAGAATGACAATGATAAACAGGCATAAATTCTTTACGAACAGAAAAAATGCTCCTGATTATCACATGTGGGTTCTATTTCTACAAGATTCCTGGTCAGTACATCCTAATTTCTTTGTAGGAAAATAAAAGGGCAACAAGCATAGTTCTCCTTTACTTAATAAACATAAAAGTTGATTAATGTAATGTGTACTCAAGCTCTGGTATGGGGAGCATTAGGTAATTATTCGTGTGACGACCTTTTGATTGTCTCACAATATTGTTGACAGATGACAAGGCGACACACGATCGCATGTTTACATCTGCAGAACGCGCATATGTTTTCGTCTTTGTAGTTCTTCGCTTTTTTTTTACACCAGAAATTACATAATATGTCTTACGTCTGCGTCTGATTATCACAATAAAAGATGAATCTACTGAAAATGGCACCAAGGATAGGAGGCTTTTATGTCGTAAGCGGTTGAAATAGCGGTGTGATGAGTTCCTTATTTCTGCCATGTAATTTAATTTTCTGCATGTTCTTCAATGATACAGTTGATCGCAGTGTTTTTCTCCTTAGCTGGGATCAAAACACAATATTTTGCCTTCGTGGTGCAGGTTATTCAACAATTACTATTATTCCCCTGCTTCCCGTTCCTCTTGGTTCTGATAACACGATACTAAGAAGATATTTCTGGAGGTTACTTAGACCCTGCTTCAATCTAAACTTCGTTTGACAGGTTCTAGCATGTATTTAGCGTTACGTAACAGAGATCTTGATATCAGCAGGTTTAGAGTACATCATTATGATCATATACTCATATAAAAATTAGGCCGCACTTAATAAATTCTACGTTTTATGACCAGGAAGAATCATCAAAGCAGTGAGTGAGAGAGGAAAATAAAATTCAAACCAAATTTTCAAATTTTGATGAAATACTCCATCACTTTGGTGTGACAAAAACCTGAATAAAGACAAAAATTAAGCAATCAAAGATCAGTCACATACTTCTGCACATCATAATGATATCCTAGCAAAAAGGTATGCTCCACCTATGTACTTTGGTTGGTTGTATTCTTATCTAACATTCCAATTGAGAATCTTTAACTAATATGGAGAAGTCACCAATGCCGGTTAAGTTGAAAAAATTTGGCTCATGCTCGGTACTTATTGCTGTTGAGCAGTGAGGTTTCTTTAACGTGCTGACCTCAACTGTGACACAGGACCTATGTTTTTACTGTCTCATCTGAAGGAACAGCAAAGCCAACTGCAGTGTGGCATGGGTTCAAACCTATGACCTAACGATCAGAAGGCAAACACACTAACCACTAAGCCACGGTGGCACCATGTACTTGTACTTTAGTCTTCATTCATGAAATTTATAGATTGAATTTCAATGCAGCGTTCTCCTTTCATGAGTTGAAAATCCTTTGAATTTGCGAACTTTTGTTTTTATAAAAGTTTTATTTTTGAGATTTTTTTCTCAATAGATTTGTGTGCAATAGACATGAATTATAGAATTTGTTGTTAATGGACTCGGAGACGTCAGATAGAATATCTCTGACATCAGAAATCTTACTCATTATCAACAAGCTTTATCTTAAGAATAACATTTCTTCTCAGATTACAAAAAAATCTTCAGAGTTAAAAACTACTTCCATTAACAAAACATTTACGATATTCGCATTAAGATAAAAATGTTACAAAATTACTAATGTGTCGACCAATTTTTTTCTTCTTGGAAACCCATGGTGATAAATTGAACAGAAAATAATGTAGAAAATCCTATATCATACTAAGAACCATTTTGAACATATGCTAATCCACAAGTGAAGCTTTAGTAGATACAGTAGCTTCTATCTTGACAGAGATTATGGCAATGTGGTTTTTATTTGGATGGTGTGGATACAGTTAAACCTGGTTTGACTAAGTATTGGTATGGTATGGTATGATACGTCTCACTCAATAACATTTCACTCATATGGAGACATCACTGTGTGCCGGTAAAGGCTACAAATTTTGCCTATGCTCGGAACTGCTGGCCGTAGAGTAGGGAGGGTTCTTTAACGTGCTAACACCTACTGTGACATGGGGCCTCGGTTTTACTGAAAGACAGGGACGGCCAACCATGGAGTGGTGCTATGCGGTTCGAACTCAGATCTTTCTATTGGCAGTCAAACACGCTAACCACTCGGCCATGGAGGCCCCATTTTAGTATTGGCAAATGTAAATTGTTGTTTTGCTGTTTATACTTTCACTAAGAAATTTTCACTTACATATAGATGTACGCAAATCTCAATGAATACAAAGAAGAAATGTGGCTTTTGCTTGGCATTTATATTTTAGCAATGGCATTGAGCAACATGCTTCATTTTTTGCTGTCTTTTCCAAAGGGACAAGCAAAGCCAACCAAGGTTCAGACTCATGACTTTATGGTCTGAGGACCAGCAATCTCCTGTGAAGCCCTGATGGCTCACAGTATACATAACTAAATATCAGAAGTGGTTTCCAGTGCACTTTATTGGAACATGTAATTGTTTGTATTGTATTGAGTTTAGGGACACTGTAAACATAGTAAGAATGCATTACCAATCTCATCAGTATTCTATAGTCAAATACCAGACAAATTAATGGGTTTTCATGAAATGAACTAATTCCTGGGAGAGAAAAACAGAGTGATTTTTGTTATTTCTCATAATTTATCAGGATAACAATGTTTCTATCATGTTTTCTAACTATTCTTGTATTCCCGTGACATACGCTAAGTCAGTACATCATGTACCATTTTACTATATTTACAGTAAAAATGGCCGACAGAGTGGTGTTACATTATATGCTTATGGATAGCACTTGACATGCCGCTTTCTATCATTTGGAATTTGATATCATGAAATTGACATAATAAATATATTAGTTTGACCAAGAGTAAGGTCATCTAAACATATATCATATTTCGATATAAACAATGTGCATCATACCAGAATGCTGCACTAATTGTGTGCTATATGATGGCATGTTAGTGTGACCTTCTGCAGCATTGCTAGTCCTATTGTTCTGGTAACTTACATGTACTGTTGCTCCAGTAGACGTCCTTGTTGTACACCCTTAACTTAAGAGGCTACATGTTCTAGGTGAGGACCATAGTAAAAATGTTAGGGAAATTCTTAATATGATATATGGGTTCAAACACTTTCAGAGATTTATCAAAATCATTGATGGTCATATTGCTATTATATGTTTTTCACAATTATTATTGCTATTGTGCATACATGTATCTATTACATTTTGTATTGCCATTGCATTATTGTTACATTTTGTATTATCATTGTATATGCTTATTACATTTTGTATTGCCATTGCATTATTGTTACATTTTGTATTGCCATTGTACATGTATATGCTTATTACATATTGTATTGCCATTGCATTATTATTACATTTTGTATTTCTCAAGTACATATCTGTTGTATTTTGTATTGCCATTGTATGATTGTTACATTTTGGTTTGCCATTGTAAATTGTTACATTTTGTTTTTCCATTATACATATTTGTCACATTTTATATTGCTATTGTAAATTTTTATTACATTTTGTATTGCCATTATATGATTGATACATTTTGTATTGCTATTGTACATCTATGTCACATCTTGTATTGTTGCTGTACATCTATGTAATATTTTGTATTGTTTTAATATGTTACATTTTGTATTGCTATTGCATCTTTGTTACACTGTGCACAGTTATTGCAAGTTTTTTACATTTGTACATTATGTATTATAATTGTATGTATTTGTTACATTTTGTCATTGTAATATCACACATCTTCCTGGCATGATCAGCTCTCTCAGCTGATATCTCAGCTGTTCCTAAACACATGAAGTGTTTGCAGATTCTGATAAGCCACAATATGTGTAAATATTTGTCATATTTTGTCTATAACTCTCAAGAGGGCAGCACTTATCCACCTGTGTTCCCACATTTCCTGTTGCCATGGCAGCCATAACAGGTGCAGATACTTGCATGGTCAAGTATGAAAGGGAAGACCAACTCTGAGAGATATGGCTGGTGTTTGATACTCATATTTTAAGTTGAGGTTTTATATTGACAGGATGAACTTTGCAAGAGGAAGATAGATATGTAAGATATATAAAAAACATATGCAAGTGAGATAAGAAGGAACAGAGTCGTGCAATAAAACCAAACATCAATTAATTCCTAAGTGTAAAAAGTCAAGTGCGCCTCAAACTAAGTGCAAAAATAACGTCTTAATAAATGTGCAGCATCTGAAGACTCTGGAGATGTGGAAGAGAAAATTGTGCCATTTGTATGATAAACACGACTCATCCGAAGAAGTAAAATAACTATTGACAGTATTTATGTTCTGTGTAATGCTTCAACGAAATCAAACTGGCGAGATCAAACACAGAAGAAATGACAATGTGTGTTAGAATGTGCTTCTGTAAAGTGAGTCTATAGTTCATGTGAACTATTACAACCTTCTGAAAGCAGACAGACCAAGACTGTGGAATCAATGGGAACTGACAGTGTGGTGAAGCACACTTTTTTAGAGTACCAGGAGAACAGTTCATATGAACTATAACAATTGTCTTATAACATACAGTCAACTCCACATATAACGAGGCTGAAGGGGGCAAGATATTTATTAAGTTATTCGCATTCACAAAGTAATGCATGGAAAGTGCACTGGGAATAGAAATCACCTCGTAACAACCGGTACCTCCTTACATGCGATCTCATTATATGTGGCGTTGACTGTATATATACAAATACATACTTGCCAAGTCTCCCCTATACGTAGGGAGACTCCCTCTTTTTCATGTAAAAATTTAATAATCTTAGGAAAAAAAAGCATGTCTCCCATAAAAAAAAAATTCAAATTTCTTATTAATTCTTAGAAAAATTTAGAGTCTCCCTTGTAAGATTGAAAAATCTTCCCTATTAAAATGTTTACAGGTGGGCAAGTTTGCTGAAAGACCAAGTCCACAGGAATTGACAGTATGATCTTGAACACTTTTCTAGAGTACCAAGAGTAAAGTTCATATGAAATATTACAATTATTTTTGTCTGATGGTATATAGATAAAGTCCAAGTCCACAGGAAAACAGCTGAACAATGACCAAACCTTTAGGAATTGACAATACATGTATTTTACCATTAGTTTTTATGAAGCAACTGAAGGTATCGTTCATACGAACCATAGGAACCAACCAATGGCAGACAGAGATCAAACTATTAGCATCAGACCTGCCAAACAATTAGCAGTAAAGAGAAGTACTCTCCAGAAGTGACGGAAGAGGGAGACGAGACACAGAGACAAGACTGTCATTGTTCAGAATTTGGCATGGTCAGAGTCGACTTGTGAACTCTCTAGTGCAGTATAACTGTCACACTTAACTTTTCTATAATCATTTTGTTTTATACTTCATACAGAACAATGTTCAAGCTGTTCTTTATATGTACCCTTGTTAGAACACAAAGGTCATGTTCCTATACAAGCACTTATACTACTTGGAAATGTTATCAGAAAGAAAGTTTGCCTCTGCACAATAGAATGCTCACTATTCCAAAAAATAAGGTAGAAAAAAAGAAGAAAAAAAACACACACACACAACATCAAATAAGAGAAAAAACCAAAATGTCTGATTTTATAAAGTACAAAATGAAAAACAAATAAGTGCAGTGGAACCTGCCATGAGAGATCACCGGCAATGAGAGACCACTGTCATGAAAAAACACAGCCATGAACCTCTGCCTGTCCTGAGAGATCACTTGTATAGTAACAGTTCCATATATGATCTTTGTAATAATGTCTGTTTCAAAAGACCACCTGTCTGGGGAGATATTGCCATGGCTTTAAGTGAGGTTTTTAAATCCAGGTTCTATTGTAGGCTGATAAACCCTTCCAACACCACAGACAGAAATGGACTGGTCTGACACAATAGAAAAAAGCATACCATTCTGATACTAGGGGTTGAAAGGATTAATGAATAAATGACAAAATAATACAGATCTACATATGGTATTGAAGGAATAAAAACATGTACTTGTATTATCTTTCAAATTGTGATACATATTGTTTCTATTTACTGGCTCATCTCTGGGGCTGAAGTAATAGTGTCTCAAGGTATCTAGCTATTCTGACCTCAACTATAAATTTCACTTTCATTTGATATGTTAAAAAACTGTCATTAAAAAATCAATGACTTTTTTCTTGACCCATGGAGACCTTAAATATAGCAAAAGAACTAGTTCCTTCTCTCAACATCAAAAATCAAAATAATTCCGGAGATCAGGCTGTGAATTCTGATGGCATGTATCCACATGAATTATCCAAATCCGGAATTCGCGTCTGTATATAGCATTTATCAGAAAGTAAATTGTATGATGCTGCATCAGAATGCCAAGCCACACCATCTCAGAGTGAGACAGGATGAAACTCGTAACATCACCAAACCAGTAATCGGATCAACTTATCCATATTTCTGTTTGTAACTGTAGGGAAATCAGGAACTGTCAATTACATAGCGACAAAATTAACTACAAAAACAATACCAGAACTTAAATCTGATGGACGTCTTATCAATGCCTCCTACTACCACATGTGGGGCAACATCATAAGGCCAACTTTTATGAAATTTCCCAAAACTCATTGATATCATGAATTTTTT
>JACSZP010009360.1:0-14057 GCA_016161895.1 Pinna nobilis | reverse complement strand
CTTTCGATTGTTTAATGAACAAAAAAAAACATACCTCACATACTAGTTTCAAAATTAACCATGCAGGCAGTTTTAATTATGTACTTCATTTATAAGCAAATCCTAAGGTCCTATAGATTTAGACTCTTTTGAACTTGTTGATATTTCTTGCTTTTTTCTTTTCATTCTTTTTTTATTGAACATTGTGATATTTTGTTTTTGTTCTTTTTTTTTATATGTTTTATCATTCTGTTTTGTATCTATATACGAAACAGACAAAGTATATCATTTTTTAGAAATTGGAACATTGTTAAGAGGCCGATGTTGTTCCGATGCCAAATATCTAGATACACTTTGGTTTCGTAATTGAAAGCTGAAACGTTAAATGAAACGAGGGCGAAACTTATTCAAACTACGCAAGTAGATGTGGTCGAACTGATGGAGTAATCCTGGATCCGCCATCGGTTGACACAATATTTACACCTTTAATGTTTGTCGTCATATAAATTACGTACGATGTTCAGTAGAAAAGTTAGAGTTACACATATGAAGTTGAACAATTCGACTAAAATCTTTAATCGCACATTTAACACTGAACTATAGATTCAATTTCGATCACTCAATTATCAGTCATATTTATTTTAATACAAGTATTGCATGTATATTGTTGTTTAATAAAATTCGTGATTCTTCTGAACATTGTTAAGATTACTATCATAGCTTCAATGTTTTTGCATCATATCATCATCATCGCCATCATGATCGTCGTCGTCGTCATCATCATCATCATCATCATTATTATCATCATCATCAATAAATCATTAATACTATAATTATTTTGTTACAATTTTTTTTAATACTATGATTTGATATTTTTTAAAAATATTTTTATCATATCTTCTTAACATTTTTATCATAATTATTATCAGACATATATAACTATATTTGTCTTTGTAATTACTATCTTTGTAATAATTATTGTAACCATTGATAAAATTATAGATTTTAAGTATGAATATTATTAATTTTTTTTTTTTATTTATTATTATTATTATTATTATTATCATCCATGTCAAATTGTACAGTTAGTTAAGACACGGCAAGTACTATCATGGCGACTTCCACAAACAAATATGGGTCACGAATCAATTAATACAGCAAGCCAAATTTCATTCATACTTCTCTATATCGCTAACAATAGCATAAACCACACTACAAAAGTGGGCGTGCCCGATAATCAAATAGCTATTGCTACGTCACAGCGGTTCGGCAATACTTCCTACTACAGGCGAAAATGACATTTCGATTCACAAAATTAAAATGATTGACAGTCATGTAATATCTAAATTTTCATTGGCCAGGGTGACAAATACATAATTTACATAAGAAATATCAATAGGGTTGATGTTCATTGTTAGTGTAGATAGATATAGAAATATTTTTGTCCTTCAGTACATTAAAATGCATGTTTATTTCAAACGTTCTTCACATACGGCCTCATGAATACGCGTCATAGCAAGATAGACAGTTCAACACTTGCAAAGTTATTTGCAAAGTAGATCCCGTTCTGTGTATCGCTCCTGTCGCCATTTTTATTGTGCCATATATTACTCCGCGACAGTCTGTTAATGGTTTTATTCATTTTCAATGCGCAGTTTAATTTGATTGCAGGATATATATAAACACGAAAATTCGACTTTTCCTAAATATCCGTGAGATGTTTGCAACGTTGCAGAATTATCAGGAGTGATATTTTAAACTATTTGTTCATGCGGATGTATTGTTAAACATGAGTCCAGTGCATTTCCTGTCT
Organism: Pinna nobilis; assembly: GCA_016161895.1. Lineage (NCBI taxonomy): Eukaryota > Metazoa > Mollusca > Bivalvia > Pterioida > Pinnidae > Pinna > Pinna nobilis. Next base: position 12,265 of record JACSZP010009360.1, on the reverse strand, counting down.
GAGTTCTTTGATAGACAAATACAAGAAAGAAATGGGGAAATTGTAGCGAAAACAATTTGAAAATGGAAATAAAAAGATGACGGACGTATCAGTCAAAAAGTAAGTATTCTGGAAATGGTGAATTTATAGTCGATCCGCGTTATTTTGGCAGAAAATAAGGTGTGATTTTTGACCTATTACCAATAATACACGAAAGATGGAGGCGGTTTATTCAGTGCCTGGATTTATTTATATAATGCGTCCATGCACTGTTTTAATTACTTTTAAGTAAGTAATTACTTAAGGATTTAAAAATAATTAATCACGAACCGGTGAATGGGATTACGATCGGATGATATGACCTCATTCTTGACCCGTTAATTGGGTAAATTTCATTCATAAATAGACATGAATGGGTGTACTTGGACGTCACGTCCTGTGTTAAATTTCTCCTCATTTTAACACCGCATTCTTCCATTGAACGATGGTGAAACCGAATGTATCCTGCTTTAAGACTAACCTACACCCAGACTAATATATTTACGGTGAATGTGTGTTTGTGATATTTTTATATAGCACCTTGGCCCATTACCACTACCAGGCATTGGTCGGCAATTCGACAACCACGTACTGCACCTGTACCATAACTTCTGACAGAAGTATTGGGTCTGACTTGCACATGGATAGATCTACTACTGTGTGTGCTTTTATCATTTGGGGTGTTGTTCCCTTGGCACATACAGATTTCTCATTCTGTGTGAAATATAAATATAGAAATTAATAAATGGTATTAAATATTGATTAGTCCTTATTACTAAAGACCAAGAGACAACACATACAACTACAAATCTGTCAAAATGTGTAATTGTAATTTACTAATTATACACATGTTCCAATATAAATACAAGTCTAGTTTACAATTAGAATTATAAATATAAAATGGTACATGTAATTTCGGGACCTGGTAAATTCGGGACCAAAACAGTTGGTAAATTTGGTACCTGGTATTTTCGGGACCTGGTAATTTCGGTACCTACATCTGGTAATTTCAGTACCTGTAGTTCAGGCTATGTTTGTAGAAAAAAAACTATGTTTGTAGAAAAAAAACTAATTTTCCATCTATTTTGTATACAAAGACAGGAAGGGTACAGCAGCTGCAAACTAAACACACATTGAGCAAGTTTAGGTCTATTGAGAGATACTTTAAATAGGCTACCTGAATGTTTCTGAATTGGCACTGTACAAAAAAAACACACACTTTCATGAATATATTGAAATTTATTCCATGCATAACAAATTATTTTCAACATAAAATTTCTGAAAATTCTTTATACTTAGTACTGACGGAGTAGTTTTGAGATCGTATGGTCGCTATTTTTATTTATTGTCAGTTGAAAGCTACAGGTTAAATACTTGTTATCGGCCATATAATGCATAAGTTTGGGTTGATTTTGCAAGGACTTAAGATAAATATTCTCGAAATATAAAAACGAAGAAATATTGTCTTCTCGTTGAAGTTTAAATAAATTTTTTTCCTTACTAAGTCATGATGTAATTGGATAACCGCATTTTTATTTTGTCAATGTTTAGCATAGGAGCCACTACATCTGTAGGTAGCCTGAATTAAAGTATGTTTACTGTACCCAACTTGGGGAATAAGGAGGAAGTTATGGCAATTAAAAACCATTATTCTACCAAATTGCCTTCATTGGGAATTTTTTAATAGCCTATTATACTGTTTAAAAATATACTGCTGATTATAATGTTCACCAACACTAGTGTAATGGTTATAGAATATTAAAAAGTCACAATCTATCCAGGAAAGAAAATCACAGGGAAAAACTTGCAATGTATGTAGGAAAGAAAGGTCACTCAAGGTGCAGTACCCATTAAAATACACATCGTTTAAATTTATAGTTTGAGAAAAAGAATATAAACATAAACAAATATTTTGAGAACTTTTAATATTTCCGTGATCTGTAAACTTCAACAATGATCTCCCAAAAATTTCATACCAAAACTCCCGGTAGTTAATTTCATTTTGAAACAAATTTCAGACTGATACAACTTCATCAAGACAAAAATGGCGACCGTACGATCTCACAAACATCTTAGTCAGTGCAGGATGATCGGTATTTAATTTCACAGACCTGATTATTTTAAGTGGAAATCCGCTTTTTGCTCATTTTGTTGTCAGATTTATTTTTTCTTCACATTAAAATTTGTCTCATTACATTTTACCGATCCATCCAGAAAATCTGGATTGTCCGCTTTTCTTTTCACCTTTGTAATCATCGATGTATTTCTGGTTTTACATCCACCGATTATTTCAGTTTGAGTCAACTTGATTGGTCAATTGATTTCTAAGAACCAATCAATGATGCCGTTACAACATTCAAGAAATTCCCATTACTTAGTGATTCAGCTCTATTTTCGAAGAGGTTGTGGTCAACATAAGACAAATTCTGACACAAATTCAATAGAAAGGGAAAAATGAAATGTTTGGAAATGGGAGTAATACTAGTCAGAGTTGGGAGAGAAGAAGGCTGTTCTTCAAGCGAAACAGCAAGAGGTGAAAATTCAGCCAAAAAATCTGCTCACAAAAAGAAAAGCAAAGGAACTATCTGCCAACGCAGCCAAGAAAGCAAGAATGACCTATTGCTCTTCTTTAGTGTAAAATTTGGAATTAAAACTGCAAATAAATTTACTAATGTGTATATAAAGACTATAACCGAAATAATGTGCTGACTTTGTTTGAATGTCAAGGATGAATACATTTTACAGTACAGAGGAAAATTTTGAAATAAACATTTAGATAAAAGGTAATTTAAATGGAAATTTCATTCATAAACCTCTCAGGAGACGCTTTCCAAAGCTCCTCAGAACTAGTGAAAACAACTTTCGGTCAACCCCCAGAACAAGGGCGCTGCCCCTTGAATTCCCGTGGGGGGGAGGACCCCCAGACCCCTTCCCCCTTCATTTCAGCTTTTTTTCCGTTTCCTTTGCAATCATGTCATTGTCTGATTTCATTAAAATTCAACAATTTTCATATTTCTGTAAGATCAGTAGTGATCTGCAAATTTCATGATAAAACAGAGACTATCTGCAGTAGTTTATTTTATTTTGAAACGAATGTCAGACCGATACATTCTCACCTGATATATCAGGACGATATCGGCTGGTTGACCAGTGGCAGTGTAGATTGCAAAGATCATTCGCACAAGCTTCATATCAAGGCTTGGGGCCTCCGTGGCCGAGTGGTTAGCGTGTTCGACTTTGAATCGGAGGGTCCGGGGTTCGAATCCGCATAGCGCCACTCCGCGGTTGGCCGTCCCTGTCTTTCGGATGAGACAGTAAAAACGAGGTCCCGTGTCACAGTAGGTGTTGGCACGTTAAAGAACCCTCCCTGCTCTACGGCCAGAAGTGCCGAGCATAGCAAAATTTGTCGCCCTTCACCGGCACACGGTGACGTCTCCATACGAGTGAAATATTCTTGAGCGGGACGTTAAACAACAATACAACAACAACAACATATCTAGGCTTACATATATACACAATGTACAAAACAAAAAAACGAATCTAAAGACAACAGAGGTACCAAAAATAGGTCCCGTAAATACCAGGTCCTGTAAATACCAGGTCCCAAAATTACCAGGTACCGAATCTACCAACCAAGTCCTGAATTTACCAGGTGCCGAAATTACTTGCATTCGGCTAAAACAATAACTCTTGACAAGACCTCCTGTCCTCTGAAGTAATAAAAGAAATTATTAACACACTCAAAAGTCCTTTTTTTACATGCCCATGCTTAGCACTTCTTTAACGTGCCAACACTTACTGTGACACGCGACCTCAGTTTTGACTGTCTCGTCTGAAAGACATGGATGGCCAACTGCAGCGTGGTGCTGCACAGATTTGAACCCTGGACCCTTCGATTCAAAGTTGAACACACTAACCACTCGGACACGGCGGCCCCACATGTACATGTATGTACTGCATAATACAATCAACTGAAGATACAATTTGTCAGAATGTGTATTATTTTTTCAGAATATTGTAAAAACACGACCTGTTATAAGTTAAGTACCGGTAGGCCTAAATGTATAAATGCATATTGACAGATTTTGCTATTATGTCCACTCGTGAGGTTTTTTCCCCAAACTATTATGTGACACCTTTATAAATGCCCTATACATGTACATGTACTAAATTGGATTAGTTGTAGACCATGCTGGCTAACTTACATGTGGGTTGCAATATTGTAAATATTGACCTGGTGTATTACTCTGTACGTTTTTACAACCTCCTGGATTGTTTACACACATGGACTGAATTTGTTATTTTAACTCATTGTTAAAGTTTCCTTTTTTTATTTTGAGACTTGTTCTCTGTACATGATACCGGATATATTCCTTGACGATGTAAATATTGTGCATGTGCGTATTGAATTCTAAATGAATTTTTATAGCACTGGTATTATAACTACATGTAGTTTGTACAAAAGTCTGTTCAGTAAACGATGATTTGCCCACTACTAAGTTTGTCACAAGTTTTTCTTGTTCTCATTTCAAAGGTTCCTGGCCTATGGATGAGACAGTAAAATCTCGTGTCACAGTAGGTGTCCGCATGTTAAAGAACCCTCACTGCTCAATTTAGCCATAAGAAAAATAAAAACTATAAACGCAACCAACAAATCTAATTTCAAAGGCTTTCCTGCAAAAAAAAAAAATATATGTATTTGTCAAACTTGATGTACATATGTATTTACTGCTTATACATGTACATAAATGTCAATTCCTTTACATTGACCAGTTTCATATTCTCTGCACACACCAAGTTTCCAATCTGTACAAACAGTATCTTGTCTATATTTATCCTGTGTAAAACACATCAGACTTCTTTTAGTCAAAACAAGATAAAACTATACTATTGAAGTAAACCCAGGCATGTTATTTCAAACTTGTAATATTAGCCTCCTAACATCTTTTATACCAAACATTGACCTGGGGAAAATTTTACTTCACAGTTTTAATTTTTTCTTGTGCCTTTCCCATACTTTTGCAATTCAAGATGATACTACATGTACAATGTACTTGATACGTGTACATATATTTAGGCACACATGCATACATGTAGGTCATTGTTTATAAATTGGATCCTGTCTTGAAAAAATTACACCTCTGTCATGCAAATGTGGTCTTCCAAGATACATGTAGGTAGTCTCTCATGACTGGTCAAGGGCAAGACAGGTTCCACTGTATCATGGATGATTCCCTCCTTGTAAAGACCAGTTTACATGTAGTTATGTGGCCTCCTTGGCTGAGTGGTTAGCGTGTTCGACTGCGAATCGAAAGATCCGGGTTTGAGCCGTGTAGTGCCACTTCTGAATTTAGTGACCACATGTCAAATGTGACCATTTTTGGGCTCCCTATCTTGGACGGTCTCTGAATATCGGTCAAACTGTATGTTCATTATACAGTAAATTTGATGCATTATTTCAGCATAAAAGTATGGAGTCCAGCTGTCCATATTGCTACAGGAATACAGGTACACAGTCAGCTGGGATAAGAAAACTAATAGCACTTGAGATAATTCACTTACGGTACCCACTGCTACTTTCGAGCTCTGATACATGTATGTATTTTTAATCATATATTTGACAATTCTCAATTTTCTTTTTCAGTGAAGAATTTCTTGTGCAGGTCCAGGCACAAGTCATGACCCGAGATGACTCCAGTGGGGGGTGGGTGCCTATGGGTGGGGGAGGACTTAGCAACGTAGGATTACGAAAATTTGTAAAACCTAATGGTGATGATGTCTTTCGGAACGAATATCTTATATATGGTGAGCGGATAGCAGACAAATCTGTAAGTATACTTTTATTCTTGTTAAATGTTTTTGTGTATTTATCATGTAGAAACATTCACACCTAAAAAAGACACTTGTGTCACTCACTCTAGCATATCCAGCTTCTTCAACATTTGTGTTTAGCTGTGTATTAAGTTCAATTAGTGTTGAATCTAGGAACTGAAAAGGGCACACAATTTCAAAAGGGCGCTTATAATGTGTGAAAATTGGTTTTGAGGGCACCTGCACAATAATGTGTACTTATATATCCTCCACATACTCATTTAAAATACCTTTCATTGAATGATAATAGAACACCTTTTGCTTTAGAAACAGATAGATTTAATAATTTTTATCTTGTTCAGTCTATAATTCCTAGAGGTCATATTTTTGGTATAGGAAAGCAGTGTTTTCCCTAAGAACTGGCTGGCGGCCGAAGTGACCGTTTCAAATGATATTCTGACCGGTTCAATTCTAAGATTCAACAATTTTCTAAAGGAGAAACCTATAGAACCCCCTTCATGGCCTGCTCAAGTTGCCCCAAACCACCATCTTTGCCTGTTTGATTCATTTTCAAGCCTGTACAAATAAAACAAAAGGAAAACACTGGAAAGGGCATAGCACTAACAAAAAGGGCATGGTGTTTCAGAAAAAGGGCATGGCGCTGTGCCATGCTATGTTGCTCTGGATTCAACACTAACAATGCTATGGAAGAATTTTGAACATGAAGAACATGAAACCAAATTACATGTATTTTGAAATTTTGACCTAATATCTTGAAATTTGGTGATAATAACTTGAAGTGATGAGGTAATTTACTCAAAATGTTTATTTGATCAGTATATAGTATAGACAGGGAAATTTTCACCTCCATTTTATTTTCGCCACCTCCCACTTTGTCAGTGGGCAAATTCAAAATGGTAAAGTAACTAAATAGAATTATGACATGTCTGTGTGACGTTTAAATAGGGCAAAACTATCTGCAAGTGCTTTTTATGGGGGGAGGGAGTGGATAACTGTGTATTTAGTATATATATTTACCATTTAAGCATCAAATGACATATGCATTTTCTTTTTATCTCATTTTAATTTAAAGTCAAATTTGATGTAAAGATAATTGGGCTTATATGTGGAACTCCATTGGGTGCTTGACCTTGTTTGAAAGAAGTAGGAAAATCCTGGACATTTTGATTTCGAACTGTCTCTTACTTTCCCACGATCTGTACACAGGTACATTGCACTTAAATGCATTTATATAAGTGTTGTTTGAATACACATCTAAATATATGTTGAATTCATTCTCATTCAGGAAATAAATTGGACTGGTTTAAGGACGATACTCATACATATCTATTGTTTAGTTTTCTATGAATGATACCATGTTAAGTGCTTCCTGATTGTCATGGATGTTCGCAGTTTTTCCCAACAAAAGTTGGCATACAGAAAGTACCAGGATTTTACGATGCGTTTAATATTAAACTTCTCGTTTGGTGTGTATATGATTAGAAATCCATTTGTAATTCTCAAGCTGACCTGTACATATGAACAGATTTCTAGAAATTCAGTATGTTAGTGGGCCATCCTTAAAAATTGTTAGTTTGCTTTGATGTAACCTACTGGCTTATCACTCAAAACCCTGAAATTCAATCTTTTTTTATTTCCATTGCGAGTATTATTATTTTTTCCATTGCCTTTCTTATAAATGTAGGCCTATATAAAGTTTACAGTTTTCCAATATAAAAAAAAAAGAATCCAACCTACCTACTCAAATTAAAAAAAGTGAGTCGTTTTACAGCAAACCAACAAATTTCCAAGGATGGCCCTGGCTCCACAGCAGAGTAATTGCATCAAGATCGTACCAGTAGTAAGCATCCAAGCCTTATGACTTATTTTGTCTTACTGTTGTATAAAATAGTGAAAAACGAGATCCAGTGACAAAGAACGATAGAGCATCTCTGATTTTAAGCCTGGAAATCGAGGCAGCATGCAGCGCCCTGCCAAAGAAATAGTATCAGCATCAGCACATCAAAAAGCGTACTTCTGAAAATGAGACAACATATCCTTATTTCTGAAAATCTCTGACTATCAACATTTTTTGCACTTAAGTGCAATGGATTTCAGTGTTGCACACAGAGGTATTTGAAAAGACTCGTTTCCTGGGGAAAATGTATAAATGTTAGAGTGATGTATAACGACATCACTATACATCACCCTAGTCCATTCACAAGTTTTACTCAGTTAAAAGGCTTTAAAAGACTTTTGTCCATCTTGAGTAGTCCATATTATTTCCAATAGCTTTATACACTTGCACAGCTGACGAAGGTATCAACTATGCATCCTAGAATGGAAATCTGGTGCTCAACCAACTGAGCTAAATCTCTCCGTTGGTCAACATTTTTTAATCCTCTATCAACGTGATGTTGCAAACATAAATCCCAGTAATGTTGATTGTTGTTAAACACCAACACAACGTTAAAAAAGAGAAAAACAGGGAATTTGTTATTTTATTCTCCCTTCAGATTTATCGTTATATGCCAGTCCTCTAATTTGTATTGTAGTGTAAACTGATAAATTTACTCACATTCAACAAAGTTTGAGAAATACTCATGTGATCTGTCATGTTGCAGTGTGTGCAAAAATTTTGCCGATTTCCTATAGACTTTAGGTAAGCGAACATTACTTAATTTTCACAATGAAAAAAAAAAAATTGTAGCTACTAAGATTTGCAACAGAATTTTCTCTCATTTTGCTTGTTCTTTAGCTCTGAGTGAGCTTAAGATACACATTCATAATGGGTATGATGATATGCCTTTTCATTTCATACATGTATAGTAATGCCTATTCCATGCTCAGTAAATACTACACCTAACTTCAAATCAATATGCCATAGCAATATCTGCAATGTAAGAGTGAGAGACACAGCCTTAATTCATCATTTTTGATACAGTTTTGTACAAATAAACACTTGAAATATAGAATTCTCCAAAATATGGTACTTAACCTTTTTAACAACTCCGACCAAAATAGATTATCCCAAGACAATAGAAAAGAGCATACCATTTTGACACTTTGGGTTGAAAAAGTTAAAATAGGTTGCAAGACCATAAAGTTTTATTTTGGTATTTTCAATTTTTGATTCAAATCTAGAAAGCTCCAAGAAAAGATTTAGACGCTTCTTTCTGGATCCATATAGGCCTAATGTATAGGTATGAGAAATGTATACTAATTTTCTGAAATAAACCGAGTACAGTACCATAGAGTAAAAGGGCCTAAATTTGCAATTTATGTTTGCTGGTCAGTGTCATTCATTACCATATCTGGTCAACCTAATTACACTAATGTTAAACAAAAATGTGCAAATATGGCTAGAATCTGCTAGGATGTGTACATGTACATGTATCTATATTATATATATGAGGGAAAGGAACTGTTGTTACGGCAACCAGACAAATTTTGTAAGTAGTTTGAAATGTAATTGAATGATACTTGTCAAATCATTACCTGTAATGTTTTATCACTAAATATTGAATGAGATAGGCGAGTGCTTGTTTTCCTTCCACCCACACAGTTTTAATCTGCACTTAATGGCAGGCACTTCAGACATACGACATGTGCTCCGGCCCATTTTGTTTGCTCTAGATTGTAGTTTTCCCTTCAGTATTATTAGTTTATAAGAACACAGGGGAAATATTTGGACCATATTACTCTCTGTCTGTGCTGGAATGAATATGATGTACATATGTATATAAATGGCAGTATCTTGCTGTAGCACACACAATGGCATGAGTCAGATAGGTCACATATATTGTAATAGTCCAACGGCCCTAGGGGCCGGTCCAGAATTTTCAAACTAAAATTCAGTAGAGTTGGTATATAATGAATCTGCTTAAAGCGAATTCAGTGTTATAACAAAGAATAAAATCCTAGAAGGAAATTATGAATTATCTATACTTGTAGTAAATTCTGATGTTTAAAACAAAGGATGCCTATGCATGTAAAAAAAGAGTCAAAAGTCAATCCCCTTTGACTTTGAATTGTTACAGACCAACTTCACTATATGCAAAACTTCTGAACAACCATAATACAGCTCATATTTTGACAAAAAAGGTTTGTCCAACACAATGAACAACTGTAGTTTTGTGTAATTTTAATGTTATGCTTTTCTCTGCACAACATTTTATGATAACAAATCTAATGTGCATTCTATTTCATTGTGAATCAACATTTTACTGGATTTGTAATTTGACTGAAGTCAATACTCTAACCTACTCCTGGAGCATAGACTCCTTAGTCCACTTCTACAGTTTTATATGGCCAACTGGCATGGAAAATATCTGTTGACATTAACATATTTTTACTGACCCCAATAAACATAATAGTGCAAAATATCTTTTTTTATAAACAAGTATTCTGTAGATGTACATCTACATATATTTTCTAATTATGTGATTGTAAATAGTTTGTTGTTTTCATTTGATATACAAATGCTCTCAAGCGTACATGTAGGGCAATTGGCAAAATTACACAAAAGTACTGTTGTTCATTTTGTTGGTTTGACCTTTGTTATTAAAAATGAGCAGCATTATGGAGGTTGGGGTTTGAATTTGTGGTTGTTGTTTTTTTTTCTTTTTATTGCATTGATGTGTTTTATTGTATTTGTATGTGGGTTGTACTGGCCGGCATATTTACACTGCAGAATATAGAATAAGAAATAGCTCATCTGGACAGTGACTTTAAAACAGGCTTGATATGATTTCATTCAGTTGGACTCTTGGCAGGCAAAAAGCAAAATTATAGACCAATAAGAGATTTTCTGAAACATTTCAAAACTTTTTTATGAATGAGATCTTAAGATATTGCTTAACAAAATCTGAATCAGTATGATTCATTAAAGTGGCCATGGAGCTGCAGAACACAATGCAACATCCTTGTAAAATATGTTAAGTTTGAAATATCATACAAATTTAAGAAAACTGACGATGTCATACAAAATATGTGAGTGATATAATACATTGTATATCATTATAATATGTGAAGGCTGAAAATTTCTTTAAAAAGGCATGAACACTGACAATGTAATATATTATATATGTATGTATTTTAAATGTACAGTGGAGTTTGTCTATAATGAAGTCAAAGGAGATTGAATGTTGACTTTGTTATAGGCATCCTTCGTTTTAAGCATTAGAATTTATTACTTATAAAGTTATATAGATAAATATTAATTCTTTTTTTCTTTCTTATTCTGATTCTTTGTAGTACTGAATTTGCTAGCTGTATATATAAAATCCGACAATGTAATACAAAGTATATTTATTGCACACCAACATTCTTAAATAAGAAATGTGAATTGACAGTGTCATACATGTTATGTGAACAATGGTAGTGTCATATAAATTACAGTAGAGTCGGTCTATAACAAATCGGCTTAAAGCAAATTCAGTGCTATAAAAAAGAGGAATAAAATCCCTGAGAGAATTACTATTTATCTATTTCTGTAGTAAATTCCGATGCTTAAAACGAATGATGCCTGCAACGAAGTCAAAAGTCAATGATCCCCTTGGACTTCGTTATAGACCAACTCCACTGTATGTGAACACCTGTGATATGCAAAATATGTGAATACTGACTGTGTCATACAAATTATGTGAACACTGACAGTGTCATACAAATTATGTGAACACTGACAATGTCATACAAATTATGTGAACACTGACAGTGTCATACAAATTATGTGAACACTGACAGTGTCATACAAATTATGTGAACACAGACAGTGTCATTCAAGATATGTGGACACTGACACTGTCATAGAAAATATGTGAACACTGACACTGTCATAGAAAATATGTGTAGGTGTACAATGACATTGTCATACAAAATATGTAAACCCTTACAGTGTCATGCAAATTGTGTGAACACTGACAGTGTCATACAAAATATGTGAACACTGACAGTGTCATGCAAATTGTGTGAACAGACATTGTCATACAAAATATGTGAACACTGACAGTGTCATGCAAATTGTTGAACAATGACATGGTCATACAGAATATGTGAACACTGACAGTGTTGTGCAAATTGTGTGAACACTGACAGTGTCATACAAATAATGTGAACACTGACAGTGTCATATAGATATGGGAATAATTTACAGACATACAAACTTTGTGAATAGTGACAAGAGTGTCTGAAAAATGTGAACATTGATATTAATGTGTGAACACTGACATTGTCATACAAAATATGTGAATACTGACAGAGTCATACAAATATGCGAATAATTTACAGACATACAAACTTTTTGAATAGTGACAAGAGAGTCTGAAAAATGTGAACATTGACATTAATGTACAGCTGTACATAAGTGGATGTGCGTACTGACAGTGTTATGTAAGTGTACAAATCATATGAAAACACTGAATATGTAATTAGATCC
>JACSZP010009349.1:0-11945 GCA_016161895.1 Pinna nobilis | reverse complement strand
AGGAGGAGTAGCGATAACAAGATTTTACTGTTTTGGCCCCTAAAATGGCCCCTTTTGATAGGACAAGGCTGAATTTCATTTTAGACCAACTACATGTTATGCTGAAAACATATATGAAGTCTAAAAGTGAATATGTGTTATGGTTTAGGAGGAGTAGCGATAACAAGAAATTGTTTACGGACGGACGGATGGACGGATGGCGGACAACGGGGTATCGCATAAGCTCTGCTGGTCTATGACCAGTAGAGCTAAAAATATAGAAATGAAATGTATATGTAAGTCACCTCCTTTATGTATAAGTACCCTTCCAAGTATGAAAGCTATAGCTATAATCTGCAAGAGGAGTGAACCAATCTTTATTCATTTTATGCAGCTACGTGTACTATGATAATAAGGTTGACATCAGAAGAGAACATTATATATATACATGTATTTTATATTTGTCATATCTATTCCGGCTTAAAAGTTGCAATCAAAGTCCAAAATCAAAGTCATGCATCGTTCATGCTGAAATGTTTGATCATAAAGAATATGCATGTGAAACATTAAAGACTTATCCATTAGTTTTAAAACATACAGCTAAGGTCGAAGCTGTAGATAAGTAGGTCATAGTTAAGGAAGTACAGTCCGAATTATTTCTTTTTTAAAAAGGTGGAGTTTGAAGATGCCAAAGGGACAAATAACAGACAAAACCAAGACCAAAAAAGCAAACATTATTACAAATGATGATCTGTACAACACTTAAAACTAAAATTACAGTGAAATTAACCCCAACAGATACTGGCGGTGACTTCAGGTTCTCCACAAGGGTAAGTAACTCCTACGTCATGCTCAGGATCCCATTATGTCATATATACTTCACATTTGTAAATAAGTCATATCCAGTAAAAGCAGTAAATAAGTATGGAAGAATGGAATTAGGTGTACAATAAGGGGAATATATTTCCTGTAATCTGTGACACCAATATTCAGTAACAGTCAAATTTATCATGATAGTAACCATGAAACTTTTGAAGCAATAATGACAATTAAACCACCAGAAACCTGTGGTTCAACTGAGAGATGTTTACTCAATATGCAGGTGTTTCTGGAATGTTGCTACATAAAGTGGAAAACTGACAATAATAATCTCTTTTACTGTAAAATTTATTTCTTCACCACCCCTTGCTGTCGATCTCCATATGTAGGTCAAGGCACGAAGCAGACCTGGCAGTGTTCTTTGTGATCAACATGGCAAATTTTGATTAGAAATGACTTCAATTTTTTATTTTGAACTTTCCATTTCTTCAAAAATAAAAATATTCTTTATGACTTTGCATGATATTTGTGTACAACAACAGAGTCAATCTTAAGTGGATTTTGAAGAATGAGGAAATTAACTTATCTACCATTTATATTGTTTGTAGTCAGCGTACTGTAATACCTACTGTTCATTTTGTCTGTAGTCAGCGTACTGTAATACCTACTGTTTATATTGTCTGTAGTCAGCGTACTGTAATACCTTCTGTTTATATTGTCTGTAGTCTGCATGCTGCAGTACATACCATTTATATTGTCTGTAGTAAGCGTACTCCTGTACCTACCATTTATATTGTCTGTAGTCAGCGTACTATAATACCTACTGTTCATATTGTCTGTAGTCAGCGTACTATAATACCTACTGTTTATATTGTCTGTAGTCAGCATACTGTAATACCTACTATTTATATTGTCTGTAGTCAGCATACTGTAATACCTACTATTTACATTGTCTGTAGTCAGCGTACTGTAATACCTACTGTTCATTTTGTCTGTAGTCAGCGTACTGTAATACCTACTGTTTATATTGTCTGTAGTCAGCGTAAAGCAGTACCTACCATTTATATTGTCTGTAGTAAGCGTACTCCAGCATATATTGTCTGTAGTCAGCGTAATGTAATGAATACTATTTATATTGTCTGTAGTCAACATACTGCAGTACCTACTATTTATATTGTCTGTAGTCAGCATACTGTAATACCTACCATTTATATTGTCTGTAGTCAGCATACTGCAGTACCTACCATTTATATTGTCTGTAGTAAGCGTACTCCTGTACCTACCATTTATATTGTCTGTAGTCAGCGTACTGCAGTTCCTACCGTTTATATTGTCTTTAGTCTGCGTACTGTAGTACCTACCATTTATATTGTCTGTAGTCAGCGTACTCCTGTACCTACCATTTATATTGTCTGTAGTAAGCGTACTGCAGTTCCTACCGTTTATATTGTCTTTAGTCTGCGTACTGTAGTACCTATCATTTATATTGTCTGTAGTCAGCGTACTCAAGTACCTGCCATTTATATTGTCTTTAGTCAGCGTACTCAAGTACCTACCATTTATATTGTCTGTAGTCAGCATACTGCAGTACCTACCATTTATATTGTCTGTAGTCAGCATACTGCAGTACCTACCATTTATATTGTCTGTAGTCGGCGTACCTACCATTTATGTTGTCTGTTAAAGTCAGCGTACTCCAGTACCTACCATTTATATTGTCTGTAGTCAGCATACTCAAGTACCTACCATTTATGTTGTCTGTTAAAGTCAGTGTACTCCAAAACCTACCATTTATATTGTCTGTAGTCAGCATACTCAAGTACCTACCATTTATGTTGTCTGTTAAAGTCAGCTTACTCCAGTACCTACCATTTATTTTGTCTGTAGTCAGCGTACTCCAAAACCTACCATTTATATTGTCTGTAGTCAGCATACTGTAATACCTACCATTTATATTGTCTGTAGTCAGCGTACTGTAATACCTACTGTTTATATTGTCTGTAGTCAGCATACTGTAATACCTACTGTTTATATTGTCTGTAGTCAGCGTACTGTAATACCTACCATTTATATTGTCTGTAGTCAACGTACTCCAAAACCTACCATTTTTATTGTCTGTAGTCAGCATACTGTAATAAATACCATTTATATTGTCTGTTGTAAGCGTACTGTAATACCTACTATTTATATTGTCTGTAGTCAGCGTACTGTAATAAATACCATTTATATTGTCTGTAGTCAGCTTACTCCAGAACCTACAATTTATATTGTCTGTAGTCAGCATACTGTAATACCTACCATTTATATTGTCTGTAGTCAGCGTACTATAATACCTACTGTTTATATTGTCTGTAGTCAGCATACTTATGTACCTACCGTTTATATTGTCTGTAGTCGGCGTACTCCAGAACCTACGATTTATATTGTCTGTAGTCAGCATACTCCAGTACCTACCATTTATATTGTCTGTAGTCAGCGTACTGTAGTACCTACCATTTATATTTTCTGTAGTCTATCGTTTATATTGTCTGTAGTAATCATACTGCAGTACCTACTGTTTTTACTGTCTGTAGTCAGTGTACTCCAGTTTCTGCCATTTTTATTGTTTATAGTAAGTGTACTGCAGTACCTACCGTTTATACTGTCTGTAATAAGCGTTCTGCAGTTCCTACTATTATTATTGTCTGTAGGAAGCATACTGCAGTACCTAATGTTTATAATGTCTGTAATTAGTGTACTACAGTACCTACGGCTTATATTGTCTGTAGTAAGCGTACTGCAGTACCTACCATTTAAATTGTCTATAGTTAGCATACTGTAGTACCTTCCGTTCATATTGTCTGCATATAGGGTACTCCAGTATGTACCATTAATATTGTTTGTAGTAAGCGTACTGCAATACCTACTGTTTATATTGTGTGTAATTAGCGTACTGCAGTACCTACCTTGTCTATAGTACGCGTATTCCAGTACCTACCGTTTATATTGTTTGTAGTAAGCGTACTGTAGCACCATCTGTACATGGGTATCAGGGTGTAGCTTCCATTTCCGCAAAAACTTCCTGCCATACTTGGTAAAATGGACACTTCTGGCCATCAGGTTGGAAGCCTGTTCAGAGTTGGTTGTTTGTATATTTCAATTAATTCTTATACATATGTATAAACATATAGTGAACACAATTGACAGTTATACATACATGTATATAGCTTTTTACAGTTTGGACAGCTATCTGTTCATAGACAATCAATCCTAGTTAATCCAGACGCCAATAATCTGGATGCTTCACCTTCCAGACAGAATTTCCAGGGAACAAAATTTTTCAAATTGCAGTAGTCATATCAATATACAGTCTAACCTGCCTTAGTGACCCACTGAATTAAAGAAAAGCCTGTCTTATGTGACTTAAATGAGTGGTTCCCAAAATAGTTTTTTCCTATTTAAACAGCCTGAATTAAGAGACTACCTGTCAAATGTGACCCTTTTTGCTCCTTCCCTTGGACGGTCTCTTAAAACAGGTTTGACTGTACAGTTGAGTTGGTTTATAGCAAAGTCAAAGGGGATTAACTTTTGACTTCGTTATAAGCATCCTTCATTCTAAGCATCAGAATTTACTACAGGTTTAGATAAATAGTAATTCTTTTCAGGACTTTTATTCCTCCTTGTTATAGCACTGAATTTGCTTTAAACTGATTCATTATAGACCAACTCTACTGTAGTTTCTGTAATCCAGACGCTTCATTAACTTTGTCACATGATCGATTATAAATGTCAGGGTTAACTGGACAGGCAAGATAAATACCTGACTATACAGCATTAACACTGTGTAAGTCATGTTGGAGGAGAATTGTAAGCTCGTTATTCGATATCTCTTCATTTTTGCCTTATTATAGGCTGTTAAATTCCCAGTCACAAATGGAAAAGGCAACAGTTATATAAATGATCTCACTACAAACAGTATCTCGTTACATGTGATCCCGTTGTTTGCGGAGTCGACTCTAGATATATAAAATTAAAAACAAACATGAATCCTTAAGAATTCAAGATATGTTATTAGGTGAAAACACATCTATTCTTAATATGTGTATACCAGATACAAGGTAAGGTGACCAGATGTCCAGGAACCACCCGCTGTGTCCACCTCTGACTCGCAATGAGTCTGATCAGAACTCGTATTCCATGCACACATACAGATCAAACATATTTACACAATATACATTTATACTTGAAATAAACTTCTACACTATTTTAGTACTACGATATCACACCTGTCAGACAATTTTCTAGGTCATCAACTTCTTTGTAAATTTTTTATCTTTACAAGTCACAGAACTGCTTGAAACAATTATGTGTACTTCTTGGTTTTATGTCTGACATCTGAGCAAATTTTTGACCAATAGTTCAATATACCAAAGCATTACCCTATCTTCTGTACCAACTGGGGTCAATTGATGGCTTTTGAGAGCAATAGAAATGGCAGACGAAAATTTGTAAACTTCTTTCATCCTATGATTAGACCTAGTACACATACTTTAACTGTGAGAATGAGTGTGATTTTGGTACCGAATCAGTTGAAAACAATGATTATACACTTTATTTAAC
Source organism: Pinna nobilis (assembly GCA_016161895.1). Taxonomy (NCBI): domain Eukaryota; kingdom Metazoa; phylum Mollusca; class Bivalvia; order Pterioida; family Pinnidae; genus Pinna; species Pinna nobilis. Next base: position 6,548 of record JACSZP010009349.1, on the reverse strand, counting down.
TAATGAGGTTAGGTAGTGCACCAAGACTGACCACCAACTGTAGATTACAACAATCATGTCACATGGTGCCATACTTTGAAACTCTGGTAGGTCACTAAAATATTTAAATTCTTTGAAATAGTTTTACATCACCAGCAAAACCTTAATGAAAATAGTTAAAGCATACTGACATACTTGTTGAAGTAAATTAATGATAAAATCACACCGTCAATAGTACTTGCCTCAGCATGACACATACCTTGAAGCAAAGTGATAGGTATCAGAATGTTTCAATAATACACATACATTTATTCTTTGTAGTTTTTTTTATTAATGAAGGAATGAATTGTTTGATACAATATCCTACATGATCTACATGCACCTGTGTATGTGACTAAATTGTATGCTCCTTAAAAGTGTTTTTCCTGTACAAATCATTGAATTAAGGGACCATCTTGTACAGATCATTGAATTAAGGGACCACCTTGTACAAATCAATGAATTAAGGGACCACCTGTTATATGTGACCATATTTTCCCCCTTTGACAGTGTCATAAAATAGGTTAGATTGTTTATAAACTTTATCTGCATGTGGAATCAAGCAAATAAATTAATTAAATAAATACTCACATGAGAGAGGTATGCCTCTTTCATATTCAACATCCCACTACTGATAACATCATCAATATGAAATACCAGTTCTTTAGGCTTAGGTAGATCTCGTACTTTTGTATCACCCTGAAAAAGATGACAAGAACTATGATTTGTTTTGTAAAATCAATCAATGTGTCCAATACACTATCATCAAATCAAGATTTTTATGAAGAGATTTCTATTCAAATCATCTTTGGTTCTACACAAGTGTTGTTACTTTTCGGGACCATGCAAAATCCAAGATAGCCGCCATGGCATCTGATTGGCTGAGACATTTTGATCTTCTTCTCAAGAACCACTGAATGAATCATGCCCAAACTTGGTACAGATGTTCTACACAAGGTCCAACAGAAGTGTTATTACTTTTCAAGGCCATGCAATATTCAAGATAGCCGCCATGGTCTCTGATTGGCTGACACATTTTGAACTTCTTCTAAAGGTTTTTTCAACCAAATTTGCCAGTGATGAACAACGGGTGATGCAGACTCAAGCTTGTTCAAACCATACCCCTTGGTCCAAAAAGGGTTCTGCTCTAGGGCAAAAAAGGTTCAAATTTTGCAAGTTTAAAAAATCTTCTTCTCTGAAAGTACCAAGGTCAAATAAGCTAATTTCTGGAATGTAGCATCCTTTTGAGGTGCATATTTAAATATCTACAAGAAAAGGCCCTCGGGTCATTTATGGCCCTGGCCTGGGTTTAAACATTTCCCATAGGGCTATTATAGGATTTCACATTTTAGACTTCATCTCAAATACCAGTGGGCCAATTTCAACCAAATTTATTACTCAGGTGACTGTTAAGGCCCTTTGGGCTGCTTGTTGTTGTGTATTTCCTTAGGGAAGTCTTTATATACAGGTTTCACTGTGTTTTTTATTCAGCATTCATTATAGGCATCATATTACCAATCATCTGATAACTGATGTTTCTGGCAACAAATCCATTTTTCAAATAATACTAATTTATCATTTACAGGCTTACTCTAATGAGACAATAAGTCTATAGCACAAGAAACAAGGGGATAAGATCCTACCATATAATAATCCATCCTATTTACCTTTAACAGTTGTCAGACTTTCATGTAAATCTTGTTAAAGATTATACCTACTTGCCATTTTCCTTTTGATCTTTGACAGTGAAGATCTGCGTAGTATGTGCTAGCAACAATCACCATTCCATCTACCGGTGCATGCTACAAATAGATTACAGACACCGAAAATATACATAAAAACAATACTTCTTCATCAAAATAATTGATAGTTTCTGAGATAATGTAAAATGTCATGAGAAACAGAGTACCACTCTCAGCTGGAGCATTGCTCAGGAAGGTCAAAGTCAAGGTCAAACTAGAACTATCCTAACCCGACTTATACCCCCCGTAGCAGCAAAGTTGGAAAATGGATTTTTCTCACCGAGGCTTACTTTGAAATATGACTAATAACATTTCAATAAATAAAGACCATCCTATATTTTCAAGAAACGGGGTCATGTGACCTTCACCTTTGACCTTCCAACCCCAAAGTCAATTTGGATCCTCCTTGAGTCATGGGCAACCCATGTGTGAAGTATCAACATTGTAGACCCACAGGTACTTGAATTATGGTGCGGAAATACATGGACAGACAGACGGACGAACAGACAGACGGACAGACATGGTGAATTGAGTATACCCCCCTACAACTTTGTTGACAGGGGGTATAATCATATGTTATAGTTATTGGAATGAAAATGCTTTACTAGTCTACAGATGAACCTTTTGGTATGCATGGTGCCTTTCTAATTTATAACCCACCATATCCACATATGAAAAGCCCTGGGTATATGCATCATGAAATTTGAAAGTGAAGTTGATGCAGTGTAAAATAAAAAAAGGAAAAAAGAAAAGAAAAAATAAATAAATAAATAAAAACAAAAGTAATCAAAAAGAAAAATAAACGAAAGAAAAAACCAAACACCCCTCCCCCCCCTAAAAAAACCGAGAAATTGTCTTGATTTAGCACAACTAAATCAAATGTCTCCCCTTCTACAAAATGAAAGAGCAATGTGGTGTATTTTACAATGTTAAGTTCTAGAGAAATATTGTATAATTTGATGTTTGTTCAGATTGACACATAAGCTGAATAATCAAAAGGTCAATACTAATAATTTGTTTTCATGACACATCGTCTTGATGTCAAAACCATACATAGCAAGTTTCATCAGTTAAATTAATTGCATAGAAAATTATGCTGTAGACGGTAATTTTTTAACAAAGGGTAATAACTCTGCAAATAAAAGGATGATCCCAGAATTTTTTTTCATGGTACAACCTCCTGATGTCATAACCCACTATACCAAATATTATCATTCTATCTCAAATACATACATGTAGATACATGTAAATGTGCTCCAGAAAGTAATTTTTTAACAAAGGGCAATAACTCTGCAATTAAAGGACCAATCCCTAAAATTTTGTTTAAGACACATTGTATTCATGTCATGACCATGTATACCAAATATTATCATTCTATCTCAAACACAAAAATAGTTATACTCCAGAAAGTAATTTTTTAAAAAGGGCAATAACTTTGGAATTAAAGGGCAGATCCCTGAAATTTTTGTTCATGACACATCGTCTTGATGTCATTACCATATACACTACGTTTCATCATTCTATCTTTATTACATAGGTAGTTACAGTCAACTCCACTTGTATCGACTTCTCTTAAATTGAATTCTTGGTAATAACGAACTCATTTTCAATCCCCTGCACAATTCCTTCTTAAAGTATATAGAAAAAATACGGCTATATCGACTTCGGTAATATCAAATTATCGCTAATATCGAACCCCTTGGGAAGCCTCCAGTGAAAATTATCAGTTTTTGTTTCGAAGTTTTCACACCTCTTTCAGTAATTAGGCCAAAGCAACTGCTCATGATCAGGTGTCCATTGTAGCAAATACAGGTACCCGTACTTGTGTAATTGTACACAGGTATGAAATCATGCAACTGTGACTTGATTTGTTCTCGCTTGTTCTAATAAATTGGTTTACACTTTTGTCCAAGCCAATTTTGTTTTTCACCTTACAGATGTCTACGAATGATCATTTATTCAGGATAAATTTTGCCTATGGAAGCCACCATCTTGTTTGTATACACGCTTTACATTCTGCAAGCGTACTTAGATCTTGGACTTGGTCTAACACCGAGACTACTGCAGATGTACGTTTGTTACAAAACTACCATTTATCATTAAGATGTAACCACGAAAAAAGAAGCTGATGTTACAATAAAATCTGATCAAATAATGTCATGTAATTTATGATTCACAATATTTAGGATCGGGATCAGGATCTAAGTCCACCTTCAGATCATAGCACATGTTCACAAACAAGGTGGCAATCGTTTGGTGAATAATTCAAATAATTAAATATTTTAAATGTTTTAGAATACAAAAATGCAGTTTCAAAAAATATATCAACTAGTTTTATTACGACTGATGATCCATAACTGTGCTGGCGCATATTTTCTCTGCAGCAGTATTAGAAAACGACTGTGACTATGACCATGAAACATAGTATTACATGTCTGCTTAAAGCGAACACCGCATATAATGATGTTAAAGTGACAGGCCTCTGACATTTGTTATATATGGAGTTTACTGTATGCTCTGGACAGTATTTTATCAAGAAAGGGCAATAACTGCAATTAAAAGACCAATCCCTAAAAAATTTTTCATGACACATTGTATTGATGTCATGACCATGTATACCAAATATTATCATTCTATCTCAAATACATAAATTGTTATACTCCAGAGAGCAATTTTCAAAAAAGGGTAATAACTCTGCAATTAAAGGGCTGTTCCCTAAAATTTTTGTTCATGACACATTGTCTTGATGTCATTACCATATATACCAAGTTTAATCATTCTATCTTTATTACAATGGTAGTTATGCTCTGGAAAGTATTTTTCAACAAAGGGCAATAACTCTGCAATTAAACGGCTGATCCCTAAATTTTTTGTTAATGACACATCATCTTGATGTCATTATCATGCATACCAAATATTATCATCCTATCTTAAGTACAAAGAGATTTATGCTCCAGAAACGAAATTATTGGAAGAAGAAGAACAAGAAGAAGAAACTCATACAAACACAATATGTCTCCCTTCGAAGAAGGCAAGACATAAAAAACAAAAGAGAAATTGTCTTGATTTAGCACAGCAAAATCAAATGTCTCCCCTTCTACAAAATGCTCGAGTGACGTGGTGTCTTTCACAATGTTTAGTTCTAGAGAAATATTGTATAAATTGATAGTCATGCTCTGGACATTATTTTTTAAAAAAGGGCAATAACTCTAATACAGGGCTGATCCCTGAAATAGTTGTTCATGACTCATTGTCTTGATGTCATTATCATACATACCAAATATTATCATCCTATCTTAAGTACAAAATGAGTTATGCTCTGTAAACGAAATCATTGGATGAAGAAGAAGAGGAAAGTCATACAAAAACAATATATCTCCCTTCGAAGGAGAGACATAAGAAACAAAATAAAATTAAAAAAAACAAAAAACAAAAAAACAAGAAAACTTAGATAAGCTGCATAAAGGAATCTATGTTTTTCCCGTTTTATTTAATGGTGTGTGAATATGTTCTACCATTACCTTCTACAATTCTGAGAAGCTTTTAAAAAGACTGATGTAATCAATAGAATTTAGGGGGAAGCCTGATCATTGAGACACCAACACAGACATGTAGGATCCTGGGTTTTAATGTTCAGAAGAACAGCTGGCAGAAAAACCTCAACCTTCTGATATAGATACAAGCACAACCATAGGCCATAGACTGTAGTTATTCAGACAACATTGACAAATTGTCTCAATAAAAGATATTTCGGCAATTGAATAATTGAAGTACATGGCATATTAAATTTGATTCAAATCTGGCAAATTCTGTGCTGATCAAGGTATAGAAAACAAATAATTGGATAACTGTCTACTGTACTGGCAAAGTTGATAATAATGATACATAAACTGAATGAAAATGTTATCAGAGGGGTGGAATAGCTCAGTATCGAAATGATATACAGAATTACTGTTAACGTATAAAAGGATATATGGAGATTTAACTTTTGTCTTACTGTATCAGGAAGATATGGACATGTTAGTGAGAAATGCAATTTTAAAATTATTACGTGCTTGAATTGAACTTTTATTTTTATGAAATAGATATGCTTTAATAAAAATGTCTTACATCACAGTGGCTGGCAATCATTCCATTTTCAAAAAAGATCATATTTGAAGACTTGTCACTCCACCTGTTGGTAGGATCCCCAGCCAATCCCATCTGCACAGTCTGTAAGTAAGATGGATGTGGTATTCTGTAGTTCTCTTGGGTTAGGACCACATGTCATAATATAATGTTGTTTAAAAAGTTTAAACTTTATTTATTTTACAACGATTAACAAACAAGTTATAATAACATATTAATGTCTGTCATTGGCTCTGGTGACGGCATGCGAGATTTTTGCTGAGGGAGGAAACTGGAGTACCTAGAGGCAACCCAGGTGTCCGAGCTGGCGACCACCATACCATCTCACATACTACCTAGGCAGGTCCTAGGATGTTGTGTGGATGTTGTAATCTTAGTTTATGGCCAAATGATGTTATTCATAAATGCTGTGTAGATCTTGTACTCTACAGTTCTCTTAGTTAATGACCACATGTTGTAATGCTGTGTGGATCTTGTACTCTACAGTTCTCTTAGTTTATGACCACATGTTGTAATGCTGTGTGGATCTTGTACTCTACAGTTCTCTTAGTTAATGACCACATGTTGTAATGCTGTGTAGATCTTGTACTCTACAGTTCTCTTAGTTAAGTTCTCTTAGTTAATGACCACATGTTGTAATGCTGTGTGGATGTTGTACTC